>QANZ01005860.1:0-36305 GCA_003254925.1 Chamaecrista fasciculata
GTCGGTTCTTTTAATTGTATGTCTAAATTGTTAACCGAACAAAATCATCCAATTTTAATGCATTTTTAACCAAATCAAACCGTTCAATTGATCGGTTTTGCTTCGGTTCGGTTTGGTTTGATTTGGTCAAATTAGTTTGGTTCGTTTTGAATACCCCTACTATTAATAGTGAATTGTTTGTCATTAATTTTGGGGTTAGAAAGTATAATTTCAATATTTAGTTATTATATGGCAAATCTTTAAACTTTGTAAAACTGCCTAGAGGGATGTTCTAAATAAATTATTGAGGGCCTCTTTGCCATGGTGTTAAAACGCCAATATCTCCGGGATGAGCTAAACTTCTTATATATGCATCATGGTTAGGAAATTTCTCATTCCGAATGAGTGATGAATCAAAGTATGAATTATGGTTTTTCAAAAGGAGCTTCCTCATACTAGCACTAGGGTTTCTTTTTTATTTCTATCTTTCTAGTTTGAATTTAAAAACTACTTGTAACTCTGATTCATGTTTTAAGATTGAAAGTTTGATTTTAATTCTTTCAATTACATTGTGATGGTAATCCTTGAGTGAATGCTAGTTTGATTATAATGATTGATGTGTTAACTTTGGCAATGGTAATTATTATAGAAATTATGACTCTTGATTATTTTTATCATTAATATAATAAGGTTTTCAATTTTTATTGTGGATTTATCTTGTTTAAGATGTTTACATTGTAGGTTTGTTAGTCTAAGTCACCGAGTTATTAGTGACTATCTTAGGATAATTACTGTGAGATAGTAAGATACTCTAATTGCTTGATCTGAATTGCTCTGTCGGGTGTTTTCTTCGTTTGGTTATTTAACTATTTTATTATTATTTAGTTCGATTTAGTTATTTTAATAAAAAATTCATAAAAAGATTTATTGTTTTATTTAATTCTTGTTTTAATTATTAAGAATCTTAAAAAAAAACATTTTCTGTTACTCTAGCCCGATTAGTAGGAATTTAACATTATTCTATTTAAATTACTAGACTTCCTCGAGAGATTCGACTTGAATTGCAACTCTATAGTGTATTTTATTCCAATATTTTGGTCACCTTGCGACGAGTCCAGTCAAATCTATCTATCTATTATACATGAGTCTCCTCATGCCAATTTGCTATGTCATCTCCTAAAAACCCTCTCAAATTGTCATGTCTCCTCCTAAAAACTCCCAAAATTTCACAAAAAAAAATAATTATGACAAAAATAAACAAAAAACGAAATACTAAAAAAATAAAAATAAATTATGACAATTGATTGATGGAATTGAGAGTTTGATCTAAAGTAGAATTTCACATAAAATCATATCAAATCTTTTCATTAGATTATAAACTCACTGCAGATTAAAATAAGAGTCTTAGAGAGTTAAGTCACTTTTTAAAATCAAATTTAAATTTACTATAATAAATATTATATACTATATACTATATAAAATTTGTAGGACAATATGAGTTTAAAGAAAAATAGGATAGTTGTATATCTTATATATATTGTATATAATTATAAAGTTTAAATTGTTTAAATTGTAACTTAAATTTTATTGTGTAATTCTTTTATGGATAAATTTCGAATATAAAATATGTAGTGAAATATTTAATTAATTGATTATATAATTTAAAAAAATCAAAAAAATAATAACAAATGAGTCTGAATAAAAATGGGTTCATATTTGTAAAAATCGGGCCGAGCCCGGTCCAAATAAAAAAGGCTCAGACCGGGGCTCGGGCTTACTTTTAAGTGTTATCATACCTTAAAGTTCGACCCATATTTTAATGAGCTCGGCCTGTGATCAAGTCTATTTAGCACCTAATTTCACCATGTTGTAAGAAACTAGCATCTTCTGCTAGACCCAACCCCCATTGGTTTCTCTTTGTATCTTATTATTCAATCTAATTATAAACATATATTATTTGAACATGGTTTTTGAAAAAATATTTGATGTAAAAAAATCATGACAAATTGAAAATAATCCAAAAAAAATGCTAGAATATATGTAATATCATATAATATTTATTGGAATATGATTATTTTAAAGTTAAATCTTATTTTAATTAGATAGTAATTTGTGTGTATATTTTTCTTTTAATTTATGAGAATTGATTTTAATACTCGCTCATGTCTAGCTCAGCACCCGTCTAATTATTTCACGTCTTAGTAATCATGTCATTGATGCAGTAATTACATCTGGTAAGTTCATTGATGAAAGGTTTCTTATTCCTCGAATGTCAATAATAACTTCAGATGTTAAATTGCCATTTAGATTTCAGCGTAGACAATTTCCTATTATGTTGTCCTTAGCCATGACTATAAATAAAAGTCAAGGTTAATCGCTATCGAATGTTGGATTATATCTCTGATGTCCTGTTTTCACACATGGTCAATTATATGTTGCGATGTCTAGAGTTTGTTCAAGAACAGGTTTGAAGATTTTGATATGCCATGATGATAACAAGAAACCTGACATGACCTCTAATGTTTGTTTACCGAGAAGCTTTTCAAAATATTCATTAATTTGTTTATTTACTTTGTTAGAGATATTGTCGTTTGTAATTATAACTAAGAGTATTTTTTTTTGCTATAAGTCTATGAATTTCCTATTTAAGCATGAGTTTTTTTTTTGTATATGTAGTTTTTTTAAAGTGCATATTTATGATGTTTGGTCTTATATTTATTACTTATTTTTAAAGTGTATACTTATGATGTAGACTAAACATATACAAAAATATGTACCAAATAGTATTGGTACATATTCTTGTATATGTTTAGTCTTTTTAAAGTGCATATTATTACTTTCTCCATCTATTATTTAGTCTTAGATAAAATAGTTTTTCTTTTTCACTTACACACCTCTCCCCCTTTTTTTTTCTCTCCCTCTCTCTCTCACACACACAAGTTTCACACACATATATATATATATGATTTTATAATTATATATTAAAATATAATATAACATATATGATTTATTTAATTAAAAAATTATTTGAAAAGACTTTGATTGTAGTTATTGTTTTGTTTTTTACTATGGATGCTTTACTACTGAGGCATAAATTGCCAAAAATTAGAAGAAACCATGAAATCTATAATAATATTGTTGTTATGCTGATGTTGAGGTTTTCCCTCATTCTCTCTCGCTAATATGGGCATTAAGCATATCTATTTGCATTCATGCATCGCAGGACTCTTCGGATTTATTTTTACTGCAAGCTTA
Organism: Chamaecrista fasciculata; assembly: GCA_003254925.1. Lineage (NCBI taxonomy): Eukaryota > Viridiplantae > Streptophyta > Magnoliopsida > Fabales > Fabaceae > Chamaecrista > Chamaecrista fasciculata. The sequence continues at coordinate 3,235 of QANZ01005860.1, forward strand.
GTGAATTGAATTCCATAAACCCTCAACTTAGAACATTGCCACTCCCAGCCAAAGGCTCACAAAATTACCAAGATTTTCAGCACTAGAGGTAATGGACACTGACATTGACCATTACTGAGTCCTAGGGTTACCATCCGGCGAGGAAGGGGCTAAGCTTACCGAGAAGGAGATTTCAAAGGCTTACAAATTGAAGGCTTTGGAATTGCACCCGGACAAGAAACCTGATGATCCAAATGCTCATTCCAACTTTCAAAAGCTTAAGGCTTCGTATGACATTCTCAAGGATGAAAAGGCTAGAAAATTGTTTGATGACCTTTTGCGAGTTAAGCGTGAGCAGCAACATCGACTATCAGAGCGCAATGGCAAGAAACGAAAGATGGTTTCTCCTCCTACTTCTCCTCCTTCACCTCCACCTCCACCTCCACCTTCTCCTTCTCCTTCCCCTTCCCCTTCCCCTTCTCCTTCTCCTTCACCTTCTCCTTCTCCTTCTCCTTCTTAGCGAATTTCCCTGACAAAGCCCACTAGAATGGGGTAAAGGACCCAAGATTTTTTAAGCGAATTTTTTATCCCTAATCCTTGAGGTAGATTTACGATCCTCAATCGTTGAAGCGGATTTGCGATCCCCAATCATCGAAGTTGTTTCTCTACAAGTCCTCCTTAGTAATAAATACTAGGAGACTTGCAGGACTAGTGATAAGGGATCCCTTAAAGCATGAGAAGTGGTTAAAGTTAGTTATAACTGACTTCTCCCTTTTTGACTTAGACACGGTATAAATATTTATGGTCAAAGTGCACTTTTGGTCCCATAACTTTTACTCAGGTTTCAGTTTGGTCCCATAACTTTTTTTGTTGCACTTTTGGTCCCATATCTTTGCAAAAAGTTGCAGATTTGGTCCCGTATCACTTTTGGTCCCATATCTTTTGGTCATGTTGCAGAATTGGTCCCATATCTTTGCAAAAAGTTTCACCGCCAGTCTCACTTGATCCAAATATATGAGACCAATTTTGCACCTGACCCAAAGATATGGGACCGACTCTGCAACTTGACTAAAAAATATAGGACCAATTATGTGACATGAACCAAAGATATAGGACCAAAAATGTAACACAGGACCAAATCTGCAACTTGAGTAAAAGATATGGGACCAAAAGTGCAACAAAAAAAGTTATGGGACCAAATTGAAACCTTAGCCAAAGTTATGGGACTAAAAGTGCACTTAGACCAATATTTATTAAATGATCATAATAGGTACACGCATTCACTCTCTCAACTAGTATTCTCTTTCAATTCTCCTTTTTTCTCTTAAAACTATTACTGACTTTGGCATCAGAATTACAACGGATGATCCAGCCTCGCTATCTTCTTTTGTAGGATCAACGTGCTTCACAATCCCATCCCCATCCCTATTTTCCTGAATTTCATCAATTTTGTATTTACTGAACAAATCAGCCGCTAAAAAAATACGAATCTGTTGGTTCATAAAAATTAAAATGCGTAACGATTTGGTCCCTGAGTTAAAATAATGGTCATCGTCCATCTAGTTCTCTTTATATTGCGATTATAATTATTTAATTTTGCCAAAATAAATTTTAGACAAAAAATTAACTTTTGGGTCATCTAATTTTTACCTAATTAATGCATCAATTCCTAATAGAGAAAATAAAAATTGGAAACATACCGAGTTATTCCAAAACATGAATCATTATCTAAAATCAAATTTTTAAATGTGTTGGTTGAATTTATTTTTTGAATTTGTATAGTTCGTTTTTGAAATAAGAGGGATAGAAATTATTTTTATTAATAAAATTATAATATTAATTAACATGTACATAAAAAATAAGTTATTATTATTATTATTTTATTAAATATTAAAGATAATTAAAAATAAAAGATTAATTATAATAATTTTTTAAAAAATTATATTAAAAAATATTAAGTTAAAAGTGATGTAACAAAGAGAGATTGCGATCGTATGTATCGGCTTGGCTTCGTCCAGAACCAAGGAGGCATGGCATTCTTGCGAGTGTGTGTAGGAAGGCCGACCACTACATAAGCTATAAGACTACGATGACTACAAGCCAAGTTGAAAGCGACTCGCATTTATTCTTATTGGGATTGGATATAGATGGGGAATCTATAGATCATATAAATAACAACAACAATAACAATCAAAGCCTTTTTCCTATTAGGTGGGGTCGGCTATATGGATCAGTTGACGCCAACATGTTATATCCTAGCACATGTCAATCGTAAGGTTATTAATAGATAGATCTTTCCGAATAGTTTCTTGGATAGTTTTCTTATTAGGTCTTCCCCTTCCTCGAATTATAAGATTTTCTACCATTTGGTCAACTCTACGTACTAGGGCATCTAAAGATCTTCTTTGCACATGTCCGAACCACCTAAGTTGTGTTTCGACCAATTTCTCTATAATAGGTGCCACACCAACCTCCTCTTTGATAACCTCATTCTTGATCTTATCTTTAATGGTATGTCCACACATCCAACGATGCATTCTCATCTCAGTCACGTTGAATTTCTGTTCATGTTTGCCCTTTTATCGCCCAACATTCAGTACCATACAATAGAGCGAGTCTTATTGCCGTGCAGTAAAATTTTCCTTTTAGTTTAAGCGGCACTTTTTTATCACATATAACAACCAAAGCCTTTCTCCATTTCATCCACCTTGCCTGAATCTTGTTATTAACATCCTCTTCTATTTTCTCTTTGCTTTGCAATATCGTTCCCAAATAATTAAAGCTTGTGACTTCTTGTAACTAATGAACTCCGAGTTTCACAATATCTATAGGATCCCCTTCTCTTCCACTGAACTTACACACCATAAACTCTACCTTACTTCGACTGATACAGAACCTGTAAATCTCCAAAGCTTGTCTCCACCTCTCTAATGTTACATTGACTTCACACTTGGAGTCTCCGACCAAGACAATGTCGTTAGCAAAAAAACATGCACCTTGGTGCCGCCTCTTGTATATGTTCAGTGAGCACATCCAGTACCACATTAAAGAGGTATGGGCTCAAAGCGGAGCTTTGATAAAGTCCTATGGTAATAGGAAAATCCCTCGTTGCTCCACTTTATGTTCTCACACAAGTTGTGACCTTGTTATACATGTTTTAAATCGCCCGATATAAGTCACACGAACTCCTTTCTTCTCCAAAGCCTTCCATAAAACATCTATTGGTACTCTATCATAAGCCTTTTCTAAATCGATTAAAACCATGTAAAGATCCTTATGAGTGCTTTGATACCTTTCCATCAATGTTCTAAGTAATATGGCTTCTATGGTTGACCTTCCTAACATGAAACCAAATTGATTCTCAGAAATTCGTATCTCAGCCCTCAGTCTCCTCTTAATAATCTTCTCCCATAATTTCATAATATGGGCTCATGAGTTTGATCCACCTGTAGTTCTCGCAGTTCTGTATATCCCCCTTGTTTTTATGCACATGAATAAGGGTACTTTTCCTCCATTCATCCGACAGTTTCTTGGAACGCATAATCACATTGAAAAGTTTGGTCAATTAACTCACCTGCTTGCTTCCTAAACCTTTCCACACCTCAATTGGTAGATTATTTAGTCCAACCATTTTCCCATTATCCATTCTTCTCAGGGCTTGTACCACTTCCTGCTCTTGGATTCTGTGATAGAAGCTATAGTTGAGGTCCTCTTCATTATTTATTCCATCTGTCCCTCGTTGAAGAGTTTGTGAAAATAATATCTATCTTGATTGTCATGATCATTAACCAAGATTTTATCCTCCTCATCCTTGATGCATTTCACTTGGTTGATATCTCTTGTCTTACGCTCTCAGCTCTTAGCAAGTTTGAAGACTTTTCTCTCCCCATCTTTAGTCCTGAGAGCATGGTAAAACCCTTCATAAGCTTGATTTCTTGCCCCAGCCGCTACCTTCTTAACATCTTTCTTAGATGCCTTGTAATTCTCCCAACTTTCACTATCTCTTGTAGTTTGTCATTCTTTAAAACATTTCCGCTTGACCTAAACCTTATCTTGTATGCTTGCATCCCACTAGGGATGATCATGGGTAAGGTATGAGTAGGGTACTATGGTCCCTGTACTCGAACCCGGATGTGAGCGGGTATCAAAATCAATCCACATATCCATACTCGCTGGGTAGTCTAATCCCCAAACCCAGATCCGAATTTTTTTTTAAAATAAATTATTTTTTATTAATATAAAATTTATATTCATCTAACTTTTTGCATCTATAAATACTAAAAAAAATCATAAATAGGAATACATTAATAAAATATTTCAATGTTTATGAAACATTTATTTTCAATAAAAAGTGTTAAAGTATTATATTTTTTATATATAAAAATAAATATTTATTATTATTGATAGGGTATGGATAGGGTACCACCATAACCGGACCCAGACCCATTAAGGTTGGGTTCGGGTCTAGACCCAGACCCATAGGGTAAAATTTCAAGGTCCCCACGGGTCTGGGTATTTTGATCATCCATACATTCCACCACCATGATTCTTTTTGTTTAGGTCCAACACCTCGTGAGATACCCAAAGTTTTGGCCGCAATCAACTAACACTTTCAGCCACTGTGTTCCACATGTGATTAGCATCACCTTGTACTTCCTTCACCCTCTCTGCTAGCATCTGTGTTTTGAAGAGCTCTTGAGCTTCATCTTTTAGTTCCCACCACCTTAGTCTAGGGTTTGGTTTATGATTTTTCCTTCCAACTTTTTTTTTTAACAAAAACATCCATAACCAACACCCTATGTTGGGTAGTAAAACTGTCACCACGGATAACTTTGCAATTTGTACACAGTGCTCTATCTGATCTCCTTACTAAAAAGAAGTCGATTTGAGAACATGTTGTCCCGCTCTTGTACATGATAAGATGCTTTATTCTCTTTTTAAAACACGTGTTTGTTATATTGAGATTAAAAGTTAAGGCAAAGTCCAAGGTAGGTTTACCCTCTATATTAACCTTGTCGAAGCCAAAACCACCCTGGACACCTTCATATCCTCTAAATTCACACCCCACCATGAAATTTATAGATCATATAAGTATAATAAATGAGGGGTGATATAAAATAATTATAATTATATATTTTATATGTATGTTAAATATATATTAAAATATAGATAATAATTATAAGTATTGAAGATAAGAAATTTTTGTACATTATAAACAAATTTTTAAATAATTTGTAAAAAAAAAACGGATTGTCCTTTTTTTTTTTTTTCATATATGAGCCAATCCAAACACAAACACGGCATAAAAGATTGAAGCTTCCACACGCACAGCACAGGAAACAAAAACGCACACACACGGGGTTCGCCTCTTCCATCCCGCCGCACACCACCACCGAGCCACTTCCAGCCGCCGTCCGCCGCCCTCTGACCGCCGGAGACCGCAGACGGAGGCCTCTGGGCAGCGGCTCCACCTTCCCTCTTCCTCCCCTGTAAGATTCGAGCCTCTCCTCCCTCTTTCCTCTTCTATTTCAATCTTGCTGGGTTTAGGGTTTTTTCTGGTTTGGGGCTGATTTGATGCTATATTATGATAATTCTTAGTTGTTTTATTATCCTAGAACAAAGTTTAGGGTATCTCTAAATGGTTCTTGCTAAATTGATTACTGTTAATAGTGAATTGTTTGTCATTGATTTTGGGTTATAAAACATAATTCTGATATTTGGTTATTATATGGCAAAACTTTAAACTTTGTAAAACTGCCTAGAGAGATGTTCTAAATAAATTATTGAGTGTTAGAAAGCATCATCCAATTCGGTTAAGTTGAATTGAGCAAGTTCTGGGCTATTGATGTTGTTATCGTGGTTTGGTTATTGTGTTGTCATAGTGTATGTCCTCCAATTTGAATGTGATCTCACGCTTATTTTGAAAAGAAATTTATGCATTCGGGCTATATTTTGGCTTTTCTTCCTCCCTCCAGGGATGATAGCCCAATAATTTGAGGAAAGAGAAGACTAAAGAAAACTACTGGTGAAATTATTTGGAAAGATTTATTCATTAATAACTTAATTGTGGAGATGTGCAAAGACAGTACACATTGGCGTTAACTGATCCATTTAGTCGACTTTACCTAGTGGGAAAAGGCTTTGATTGTTGTTATTGTTATTGTTGTTGTTGTTGTTGTTGTTGTTTTGTTTCTTACTGTGGATGCTATGCTACTGAGGCATAAATTGTCGGAAATTAGAGAAACTATGAATATCTTCAGTAATATTGTTGCTATGCTGATGTTAAGGTTTTCTCTCATTCTCTCTTGCTAATATGGGCATTAAGCGTATCTATTTGCATTCATGCATTGCAGGACTGTTGGGATTTATTTTTACTGCAAGCTCAGTGAATTGAGTTCCATAAACCCTCAACTTGGAACTCTGCCACTCCCAGCCAAAGGCTCACAAAGTTACCAAGATTTTCAGCACTAGAGATAATGGACACTGACATTGACCATTACAAGGTCCTAGGGTTACCATCCGGCGAGGAAGGGGCTAAGCTTACAGAGAAGGAGATCTCAAAGGCTTACAAATTGAAGGCTTTGGAATTGCACCCGGACAAGAGACCTGATGATCCAAATGCTCATTCCAACTTTCAAAAGCTTAAGACTTCGTATGAGATTCTCAAGGATGAAAAGGCTAGAAAATTGTTTGATGACCTTTTGCGGGTTAAGCGTGAGCAGCAACGCCGGCTATCAGAGCGCGATGGCAAGAGACGGAAGATGGTTTCTGATCTCGAGGAAAGGGAACGTGCTGCTTTCTCTCCTGACCCATTTGTTAAAGCTCGAGAAGAAGAGGAGAGGATTGCTAGGCAGCTAAAGGAAGAGATTGCTCGAATACGGGCTATGCACACAAATAAAGGAGCTTCCACGAAGCCAGATTTGAAGAAAGAATCTAGGAGCTTTGGGAAAGAAAGTGTGAACAGTGGTGGCTCTGGGTTGGATAAAGAGAGGGTTCTCAAAGTTTCGTGGGAGAAGGGAGGTGTAGATTATTCAGCAGAGGAGTTAAGAGAACTGTTTTCCAAGTTCGGTGAAGTGGAAGATGTTGTCATCAAGGGCAGTAAGAAGAAGGGTTCAGCACTTGTTGTAATGGCAACCAAAGAAGGAGCTGTAAGATTTTTCTTGTCTAGTTTAAAACTGTGTTATTTTCCAATTTCCACTGAGATCTACTAATTAGTAATTTACTTACAATGGCTATTATTTTGCTTAGGTTTCTGCAACAGGAAGTGTCAGCGGTCATCTTTCTAATCCATTGCTGGTTTTATCTCTTCAACCTGCTGTGGCGGCAGAGTTTTCAAGTGCCCAGAAACCTGTGGAACCTGATAGAATACATAATCTGGTTGGGGCTGGGTATCAAGCTTTTGAGAATTCTGTTTTAAGTAAACTGCAAAAGGTCTGTCTCTTGGCTTTTGACATTACATAATCTTGGCTTTTAGCTGCTGTTTTATTTTCTTTTGTATAGTTAAAGCATCACCTTAATAAAGATAAGTACTATTTTGATCAAAACTGTTAAGTCACTTTATTCATAAATGAAGTAGATCCATTATTTTGTTTTTTATGTACTGCACTACATATTATTGTTGCATAGATAGAACACGTTGGCGTCAGTTGATCCATAGAGCCGACCCTACCTAGTGGGAAAAGGCTTTGATTGTTGTTGTTGTTGTACTGCACTAGTGCTTCATATCAATTTGAACATAAAGTTTTATGTTATGTTAGTACTACTTTTCATTATATCAAAAGGTTCATCTCCTGTGAGATTGCAGCTTCCTGTGTGGATTGTAGAATACAGTTAGTTGCCTGCTGGTTCTGTATGTCCATAATTAAGATTCTACAATTTGTAGCTTTAGAAGGCCTTGGGGTGGATGGAATAGAATGAGATATAAACCTATTAGTCATTAAGGAATTGACTGGTTATCAATCCCTTGCTTGGATATTTTGCCATAAGGAAAAGGAAAAGAATTGACATATGTATGTTTGAAGATATAACAAAATTCAAAGGAAAGATTGCCAGTTCTTGTTGGATATGTAATAGACTAGAAGTAAACAACAATAACAACAATAAAAGCCTTTTTCCCACCAGGGGAAGTTGGCTATATGGATCAGTTGATGCCAATTTGTTTTGTCTTTGCACATTTCCACAATTAGGTTATTAATGAATAAATCTTTTCGAATTGTTTTACTAATAGTTTTCTTTGGGAGTAGAATGGAAAATAAGGGAAGGAACATCGAGTGTTTGTATCTTTTATGAAAAAGAAAGGAACGAAACCCAAGGGAAAGAGGTGTACCGTTTCTGAAAGATTTTTCTTTTTGGCGAATATAATAGTCTTTTGGGATCAACCTCCATCAACTCCTTTAGTTTTTAATGACTTTTTTTTGAGAAAAGATTGTTATCTGTTTATCAACTTATTATTACTTTTTAATATAATTGTAAACATTTCTAGCTCTATTTTAAGGGGATATTCCTTTTAGTTTAGGTGAATAATCTTCCCTTATCTGTTTGTTCTATGTGTGTTCTTATATCTCTTGATGTTTTATGCCTGACATTTTGACCTCTATTACTTCGTCTTATCTACTTTTTTAATTGCATTTGTTGCAGGCTGCAGAGAAGCGAAAGTGACAATGTCATACATACGTGAAGAATTTAACAGTCTACAAATTGACTTAGGATCTCCCAAATTCTTTAGGTATTGCTGAGCATATATTATTAACCATGATGATCAATGTGTTATGTTTACTATCGCAACATCTTGTATATTTGTTTCTTGATGTGCCAATGAAGAGTGGTGTCACGATGCACTCTGCCACTCTCTCACTAGTTTTACATTCTTAATTTAATATAACTGGCTGTGTCTCATTATTCTGTGTCCTGGATTATCAGATCTATGACTTAATCATGCTTGATAATTCAAAAGGATTTTGTTTATACCTTTCCACGAATAAAATCGCTTAATTTTGTTGTCTTGTTGAGATTGGTAATTGGTGCTTGGTTGAACAGTATGTTAATTTCTGAAATGCAGGAAGGAATAAGACACTTTTATTTATTTCCTTATCTTTATTCATTGGTTGTACAATATTTATGTAAGTTGTATACTGTTTATGTAAGCTAGCATGGGATTTGCCCTACGGTTGTTATTATAATTCAACTCACAACTTCATCATTTGTCATGCTTTCTTTTGGGTTAAGTGTTGAGCAACAAATAGGTGCTTGTACTCATGCTCATAGATAACTTTATATACTCTTCCATTTTAATTATGGGGGTGGGTCAGACCATGAGATCATAGCAATTGTTGGCAAATTAATGTGTTTCTTAAACTGATATGTTTCATCCTATTCTGTGTCTTTCTGGGAAGGCCAGATTTTGTGTGAAAGGAAAGAAAACATTAATTTTTTTTAAGAAAAAGATTTTAGCATAATAAACATACAATTTGGTCCCTAAAAATATACAAGTTTACAACTCAATTCTTGAAAGTATAATTTACATATTTTAATCCTTAAAAGTCGTGGAAATAATACAATTCAATCACTCAAGTCTATTTGTTAAGGACTAAGATGTATAGGCAAAAGGATCAAAATGTATTGGTTTTACGATTTTCAAGGATTAAAGGGTGTAAATTAGACTTTCTGATATTGAGTTATTAATTTGTGTCTCTTTTAGAAACCAATTTATATGGTTACACGTTTTAGCATCATCATATATTGTAGTAACTGATGTTTTCCACATGATTGATTCCCAGGAATCTGCAATCTGGGGTGACGTAATTCAAGGATATATATATATATATATGGTATATGATTTCCATGGATTTTACGATAAACCAAAGGCTTGAAGCAGTGATACTCTTTCCATGTCCAGTCAATGAATGGTTCTGTGGGGTTATGGTCAAATAGAATAAACGTTAGCCGGTGAAAATCAGAAGCTGAGTGCTACAAGACAGTGAGTGACATGATGACAAGTCATATATATGTTAGTGTTAACAGAGTCACTGACATCTTCGCTGCACAGACTTGAACGCATAGAAAAATTGATTGCATGTTTGGAACTTTGTAATTGTAGTACACTGTAAACGAAGGGTTATGTTTCACGTGTCTAACCTGAAATATATGGTACTATCTTAAATATCAAATTGTGATTCCAATCATGAATTGGGTGTTTAATTTATGGATCTTTTTTCATATATTGTGTTGAATGGGAAGATTTTCCTCTAAACAGTTAATTTAGCCTTTGGAATTTAGATTAGGTAGACTTGCTATTTTGGTACTCATTTTTCCATTGTTTGATTTAATTTTCGAAAATTCATGATCTTTGTAAAGTGCTTATAGAGTGATTAATTAGCAACAAATCATAAATTTTCAATGACTAAATTAAATATTTTAAAAAATTAGAGAAGAAATGAATAGCCTTTATATGATCCAAGGACTAGAATGTCAATTTACTCAAAGATTTACAATTAAAAAGAAGTCTGTGTAACTAACAATTGACAAAATCACAATCTTATCACCATTAGTTTGGGGGAGATCCTCTCTCATTAGTTTGGTGAAATTATAACTATTTAAGTTATAATAATATGGTTTCAATAATTATTAATGTTTCTCGTATAAAGTCAATGATTTTATTGTTATTAATTAATCGAAACCTTAAATTGATCCTTTATGTTTCATTTGTTTTAAATTAGGCATACATGTTTTTATAATTTTTTGAATTGATTCAAAAAAATATTGAATGTTGTCATATATTTTTTGTTTTGAATTTGAATGCGAAAAACTTAAAGTTATGAGTTTCTTTTGACGAGTATTTTAATGTTGTTAACAAATAAGGTTAAATTAAATCTCGCAAGTGGGTAATCGTTTTACGGTAAAACAAGTGAAGTTAGTCATATTTATCTCGTTTTACGTCTAAATGTGATGAGTTCAAAATTATATACTAATTCTTGAAGAATTTTTTTCTGCTTAATTGAAATCGTTAGCAAATATACGTACGCAAAGTAGATTTTGGACCAATTTGAGAAATTATGAAAATATGTATAACCAATTTTTAAAAAATAAAACATTTAAGACCAATTTGAAATTCACTCCATACATAAGGGACCAATTTGAGGGTTTGGCCTTATTAATTTGATCAGTTTTTTCTTAATAACATTGTCTCTAAAAGTCCAAAAAGGCTGCCTCATAATGTGCGTTTCACTTATTTCTCCCTCTAAAATGGTGCATCTCACATTTGGGATCAAATCTTATAATTTTAAAAGGAAAAAGCTGATTCAAATCCAATCATGGTTTGAAACGGCTGGAACTCCACAATTTGAATTGCAAATCATGTGATTCGTACATAAGTACCACAAACAAAGCCTGTGAAATTTGTTAGGCCAAAAAATGCGGTCCCTAACTATTGAATGCGGTCACATCTTTCTCGTTTCAAATTCGAATGTGATTAAATCAAAGCTATAAGTTAAATTTGATGAGTTTTTCCTTTGTTAAGTTAGAGTCATAGCAAATTAGATCAAATCGGATAAAAAAATGAGTCGCTTGTTTTATGAATTTGGTCATATTTCTCTCGTTTCAAGTTCAAATGCAACGAAAGTGGAGCTAAAAATTACTCTTGACAAGTTCTTTTTTAACTAGTTGGGGTCGTTGGCAAATGAGGTCAAATAGTACTCCGAAAGTGAGCTTGATCAAAACATCAATATTAATTTTCAAAGTGCCATTTGACCTATTCAGGCAAAAAAAAAAAAGTATCATTTGACCTTGTTTGTCAACGGTCTCAACTAGAGAAAAAGAACTCATCAAGAATAACTTGTTGTTTTGATTTGTTGCATTCGAACTTGAAACAAGAGAGATATGACCAAATTCATGAAATAAGCATTTTTTGGCATGATTTGACCTTGTTTGCTATGACTCCTACTTGACAAAGAAAAAGCTTATCAAATTTAACCCGTAGCTCTAATTTCATCGCATGTGGGTTTGAAACAAGAGATATGATCATATTCAATAGTTTGAGATTAATTATAAAACTTCTAAGAAACATTAAGGACCAAAACAGAATTTAGGGTAAAATATTAGGGACCAAAATAAGATTTTGGCCAATTTATTATTTCTTTATCATAAGTGATGAACTGGAAAATGGCTAGCACTTACCTAGTTCACCGGAGAGGGCTGCGAGAGCCAAGAGTTGAACAAGAACCTGCAAAAGCTTCACAGGGGGGCCCTGCGAAGTGTACTCCGACGCTCAAGTTAGTAAGAGAGTGATCAGAGAGTAAGAGAGTTTCAGAGTATATGAAGTAGCTAACCTTGAACTGGTGAGATGGGCTCTATTTATAGAGCAGGGAGGGGAGAGGTGGTCAGCGCGCGGGGCGGACCACGTAGTTGGACACGATCTCCACTAGCGAAGATGGTGGAGACCGAGATTTGCGGAGCAAGGCAATCGTGGGTGATTGCGTGTCGCGGCGCTAGGCGGGCGCCCCGAAACTGGAGATCGTGGGTGAGTTGGCCCGCAGCCCACGATCTCCGTAGCGTGGATTGCGGAGCAGGGTAATCGTGGGTGGCCACGTGTCATTTGGGGGGCGTGCGCCAAGATTCAGGATGGACCACGGCCGCCCCTGATTGTACTGAGGGCGCCTCTGGAGGTGTGGAGGGGAGAAGGGGCCCGGTGCGAGGGCCGTTTAGGCGTACGCCCAAATAGTGATGTATCAATAAGATTTGTCAATAAAATAGTAGTAAAAAGAAACTATATGATAATCATGTTAGTGAGAGAAGATTAAAATAATACCTTTTATTTAATGAGTTAATTCAAGATGTAAAGTTTTATTTTATTGCATAAGATGTAAAAGATTTTCAACCAATTATATTATCAGTTAGTGACTTAAAAAAGTAGTATCCAAAAATATATATATATATATATATATTATATATCACTCTAAATTTTAAGATATTTAAATTTTTAGCCTATGTAAAATCAAAAGCCCAATTGAAGAATCTGAAATTGTTGTTTACTTTCCTTAGTATGTTTCAAATGTGCCCCAAATCCTTCCAGTTTGTGAAAATTTGTTGGTTTCCCTTTGCTAGTAAGAAGACATGACTTCGAAGAAATTGAGATATTTAGAGAATCAAGTGAATAAAATTCTCCATTATTGAATTAGGAAGAAAAAGAGGAAATGGACATCAAGAAAGTTCATATGACACATGTAAGCTACCATTTATTTTATTTTAGAATGAATTAAGTAGGAATATATATAAAAAGTTATGGTCAAGAATAAAATAGAGAATTAGTTAAAAAAAAAAAAAAATGATCTTATAAGCCTATGTGAAAAAGAATGCGAAGAAAGTGACATAACAGTTAACTGTTACTTAGATAATCAATTTTTTACGGGAAAAAATGTCATCCTATGAAGACAACTATCTTATATAATAGAAATTAAAAAAAAAATTGTCTTATATAATAAGACTTATATATGTTACATGATATTGATCATCTCATGTTCAATTAGAGAATAATAATAGTCGATTGTTATGAGTAGCAGTCAACTATTCTATCGAGTAATCATGTTTAAGTGTATCAATGTAACGTTGAAATTTTTGTGTGGATATTAATCTATTATAAGATTAATATTTATGTTTAATGATAAGTAATTAATTTATCGTAAGTCTGAATAAGAATAGATTGAGTTTATATTAATTGTGATAATCAGTGATGAATTTGATTATCCACAAACCTTTCGAGACCGGATTAAGAATCTCAAGCCACCTCCGAAGAGCATTAGTAATTATCCCATTGAATTACTAATACATATATGGAGTTTGTTTGTTTAAGAGACTATTTTGTAATTATGTTTAAGGATTATTTTGTAATATTCACTAGGCTAATTAATGAATATTTGAGTATATATATATACCAAATTTGTTTTACAACAAGATGGTCCCCATTTTAGTTAAACTTTGATCTCTTTCTTTGTTTAAACCATGACAACTCCATCTAGTTAACTCTTTGAATTTTTTGGCTTGAAGATTTTAGTCTCATACAAGATCAATCTCAACTCTAGGTTAGTGATTTCATCTCTCACACTCAAATTTATTTTCATCAAGTAATAGTTAATTGATTTTAAGCCAATAATAAACTATTATTCTCTAATTGCTTTAATCACATGTGAGAAGTATATTTTTTTTGAAGGTTATAAAAACTATTAATTATTTATACATTTATGTACTCTTTACATTTGCTAAATGGAATGTAAATAGACAATTAAGATTACTCTGTGCATGACTTTACTTGCTAAATCTTCATTGTGTATGCTACATTGCTACTAACTACTATGTTTAGAAGGTGGAATGGAAGTGAATTTAAATGAACTAAAAAAAACATTCAAAATGGGAAAAAAGAAATGATGAAATAACACATTTTTTTTCTCTTTTATGGAAATATAAGGGTCTCGAAGAATTTCAGCAAAAATTTTTTGTAATTCTCTACTTTTTGTTGTCAAAACCGAAAATGATATTCAAATCATGAGCAAATGATCCTCATGAATAGGAGTCGATCATCTTTTAATTTTTGTGTTGTGCTTTTGCTTATTTTTTTCATCATTAAATATCAGACTTGAACATCAAAAGCTTTATATATCTATTCATTGTGTAACCACGAACAAACTAGACTGTTTAACATGTCTCAACTTTTTCTTTTGTCTGTTTGCTTGAGTAATAATTGAATTTGATTCTCTGTCTATTTGTATATTCAAGTAATAGAAAAAGCTAAGAGCTTTTTCCTCTTTGCTTTTCTAACTTTTTCATAATACCTCAAAAATTACAAGGGGGCCGACTGTTTTTCCTAAAACAAATATATTTTACCACTTTAAGTTTATTTATTGCTTCAATTTAATATTTTAATTCTACTTTATTCCAAGCTAGCTAGCATGCTATATATATTGAATTGAGTGTTTCGTACAAATCTCACAACTTTTGTAATTATACTTGACGGGATATAATTCTAATATGGATTTATTTGATATGTGTCCCTAGGACATATGTTAAAGTTTCTTCTGATTGACTAGTAGATGATTTCATATATTGAAATCTACAAAAATTTATTTTAAAAGATAATTTTTAATGTTTAAAAACTCACTTGACCAATCAAAAGAAATGACATGGAGAACCCTTCTAATATAACCTTTTCTCTGCTTTTTACTTTTTACTTTTCCTGAACTAGAATAAAAGTATTTTAGAAATTCAAGAACTAATTTCCAAATTTTAAATAAAAAAATCTTAAGGAAAAATTTATAGGCTCTATAACTTATAATAGAACGTTGATAAAATATTTTCAGGAACAAGTAAATCATTATGATTATTTTTATGAGTCAGCTTTTAATCTCTTGTTTTGGTAATAGATTTATCAAAATTATTCTTATTAATATAGTTTTTTTTCTCAATATTTTTTATTAGTTTGTTGTTTTCTCTTAATCAACGAAAAGTTTATGATTTGATATATAATAAATTGTATAAGTAATTTTTTATATTTTTACTATTAAAATTTCAATACTTTTTAAAATGTGCACAAAAATCTCTTTAGATTTTATTCTTAAATTATATTTTATTACTTATATTTTTTTCCCAATAAATTGTGAACTTTTTTTTACTTATATTTTTTATATCGGTGAAGTCTAAACATTTGTCAGTGTGTATAAGTAAGGAATAGAACGATTGGATATCACCCGCCTTAGACCGTTTTTATAGGTAATTTTCCCCTTCCGTAATTGGCCGAAAAAAGAAAATTCCATAATTTTTTTCCACTAAATTTTGAACTTTTGTTTATTTATATTTTTCATATCGGTGAATCGGCCCAGTTCGTTTGCGTTTTGATTATAATCATAATAAATACGTTCGTTTACGTTTTTTTTCTGATCAAATTATAATCATGATTTTTTTATAATCAAACACACTCAATTATATTTATACCCCTATACATATACCTACAATTACCTATATTTTAATACAATCAATCACCCATCACAAGGGCAAAAGAATCATTTCCCTCAATAATGGACCAGTTTATAATTAAATCAAATTTGTGTTGGCCTAAATTGTTATTTTGCCCCTTCCTTCTTCTCTTCCTTTTGTTCTCTCTCATCTCTCTCTCCTCCAAAATCTAAACAGAGTGATCAATTCAAACAGAGTGTTCTCTCTTTCTTTTGTTCCAAATCAAACAACATAGATACGAGATTCATCAATTCCTTTAAGCCCAAGTACATAACTAATTAACAATTCAATCAACCATTTCTTCTTCTTCTTTTTTTATTTTCTTAATCTCACCAACAGATTTGTCTCAGGAGGAACAATTTCGGTGGATGCTGGATGAGAGAGAGAGAGAGACGGAGACGAGAGAGAGAGACAGAGATGAGAGAGAGAGACAGAGAGAGAGACGAGAGAGAGAGAGAACCGAGAGTGAGAGAGAGAGAGAGAGAGAGAGAGAGAGTGAGAGGGTTTGCATTTGTGTGGAATGGGCCGTCGATTCTTTTTATATCCAGACATTTGGTCCACTGATTTTTAGATTCGATGGACCGAAATTCTGGGTTAATATGAGTGTGGAAGAATTCCTTCATGAATAGCGGACCGAAAATATAAAACGGTGGACCGAATGTCGCGATATCCAAATTACAATAGCTAAGCGGTAGACCATTCGGAACTCGGTGGACCGAAATTCTAGGCTAATATGAGTGTGGAAGAATTCCTTCATGAATGGCGAACCGAAAATATAAAACGGTGGACCGAATGTCCAATTGAAGAAAATTGAATAAAAATTTCGGGTCCGCGTGTGTGCCTCCATTCTCTCTCATCTGCTGCGAAACGGTGCACCATTTTCTTCGCTGGTCCACCAAATGTCGGGCTATGATTGTACATTTTAGTCCTTTTGGTCCACCATTACATAGGCCAAAATTCATTCGATGCACCAAATCAAATAATCACTCCCCCACTTGCACATGAAAATAATCAAGTTTTCACGCTTTTCAAAGCAAACAGTAACATATTTTGATTTTTTTTTAAGCAACAATCATATCCAAACACATTTTGATTATAATAAAATCACACCTTACTTTTTCTAACTTTTTCTTCCATTTATACCCCTATACAATTTATCAATTTCCTTACTTTTTATCCACCTACCACAATCATTACATACTCATTTTAATAATTTCACACCAAATAATCAACAATCATCCAAACACCACTACAAAAATAATCAACTTTGATTATAATCACACTACGATTGTAATCAAAACAAATTTTATAAAAAACGCAAACGAACTGACCAGAAGTTTAACTGTTTAAGTATTTGTAATTGCGTATAAGTAAGGAATAGAATGAATTGGATACCACCCGCGTTAGACATTACTAATTTTCTCATTCCGTAATTGGCCCAAAAAAAAAAAGACATAATTTTTTCCCACTAATTTGTGAACCTTTTTTCCTTCCAAAAAATTATTCAATTTTTTCAATTGATTTGAAAACTATATTCCATTGATATAGTTTGAGAGTGAGAGTGACATCATAACATATAAACCCAATTATGTCAGTGACCCTTTCTTTTTGCAGGCAAGAATTCATTACATTATTGAAAAAGGGGTTTCGTCCTCTTCGCCTCCAAACCCAAAAAACCCCTCAAGAATCTTCATCACAGACTTGTTGCGACAACAATACCCTCTGAATTCATCGTTCGTTCGTTGTTTATCGGAATCCGCTAAATATGGCGGCGACCAATGCTCCGTGGAATCCCCAAGAAGAAGGCTTCAAGGAGATCACTGGCTTATTGGAGCAGCAGATTTCTCATTCTTCTTCGGCTGATAAGTCTCAGATTTGGCAGCAACTTCAGAACTACTCTCAGCTTCCTGACTTCAACAATTATCTCGTTTTCATTCTTGCACGCGCTGAGGTACTGAGAAAATTTCATCTTAACTACAAATTCTTCTTCAGTTTGATGCTTTTTCGGATAAGCTTACTGAATATCACTGCCTTCAAAAAAAGAAAGAGAGGGTTTTGTTTTTGTTTTGTATCAATTCCTTGATTGATTTGGAATTTACAGTTCTCTTAATGTATGCCTTGCTTCTGTGGAATTTGGGGAGGGTCTTTATTTTCAGTTCTATTTAGTTGGGAGATTTAGCTTGGTGGAGTACAGAACTTTATCTAGATTACGTCTCTGGTTGGGTTGTTGTGCTGATGATGGAGTAGGATATATAGAAGTTTGATTTATTTGGAACAAAATTTAGATTGATTCAGTTGATGCCTATTGGTTTGTTAGCAAAGGTAGCCTATTGCCTTATATTTAAAATGCTTGTCATGATTTTCTTTTTTAAAGATATGTTGTTTAACTCTTTAAAAAAAAATCAGTGTTTTGAATTGTGTCCTGTTGACATCAGTTCAGCACTGAAGACAGGTCATCAAGTGGAGCTTGAGATATCATAATTTGCAGGAAAAACCTTTTTTTGGAGCTGACAATGTGCTTTAAGCCAATCAGTTAAACAATTATTTTCCTCAATTTACATCAATGGCCTTGGTATAATAATTGATATCAAAATAGACAATTCCTAAAACCTTTCAAATGGTCCACAAAAGTGAAGCAATATATATTTTGACCAGTATGGAATGTCTGTAAGACTTGTTGCTTGTGTAAATGTAAAATATGATTTGATCATTAAATTGGCAAGAGATGGCTTATTCTATAGCATCGTTGGATTTTGTATTGATAATTGTGCTGTTGTGGAAATTTGTCCTTTGAATAGGGAAAGCCGGTGGAGGTTCGACAGGCTGCAGGTTTATATCTGAAGAATAACCTTAGAACCGCTTATAAATCTATGCTTCCTGCATACCAGCAATATGTGAAATCGGAGTTGCTGCCTTGTATTGGAGCAGCAGACAGGAACATAAGGTCTACAGTGGGAACTATTATAAGTGTTGTTGTTCAACTTGGAGGAGTTTCAGGGTGGCCTGAACTGCTGCAAGCCCTATTAAATTGTTTGGACAGTAATGATCTAAATCACATGGAAGGTGCAATGGATGCTTTATCCAAGGTATATTGTGCATTGTAGAGTCAGTATTATATGCCTAAATTTGGTTCCTGTACTAATATAGTACCTTTAAGAAAGTAATCTGGCTTTATGTTCTAAGGATTTTTCCTTAATTTCTATTGATTTATTCCAAGGATTCATGGTTTTGGTAAGTGTATCACTGCATCCTATATAATCCTGTTTGATGTTACTACTTGGCTATAACAACATTTTGTTGGTGCTGCTGGAGTTCCCTTTAGAGTTTTGCTCAGTGAAAGGACATTACTTTCTTTAACAGTGTATTTATGACAGAAGAAAATTCATTTGGAAGGAACAAAAAAAAAGAGGAAGATGTGGTGTTTTCCTTAAATAAGCAACAAAAGTATCAAGGCTAAACAAATAAGTCAAATACAGAGGGTTTTCTCTATCCCTCTACTTGCCCACCAAGGATTACCTTGAGAAGCTAGTGCTAAGAATCAAATAGAACCCATGAAAACAGTCTTTTCCTTAGATAATCTAGCATTCCTATTCAACTAATTGTAACTAAGAACATCAAACAAAGAACACTACCATAACAATATGCTCTCGTTAATCCTGACAAAATCTTTAAACTTATCAACAAACAATACCCCTGCCCTAAGGATTACATAGGACTCTCCAAAAATTCTAAAATATAAAAATGGAATTGTTTTTAAATTGTAAAATCATATCTCATTCATTTGGGTAGGTGGGACCTTAGGTGCTATTGCATTTGTCTAGCATAGAATCTGAGAGTACTGTCATCTGGGTTACTGACTTCCAAGAATAAAAAATGTCATGTGTTTCCTTCCACCTCTTTTCTTGCTGATCATCATCCTCCATTTACCCCTCTATTTTGTGGAGATTAGTTAAAAAATATGATGGAAACTTGGCAGCTGGAGAATGGAGAGGCCATATATGTTGTTTGTAAAACGTTTCTAGTTGCTAGTTGGAGATATTCCAAATAGAATACTGCAAAGGACACATTTTTAAGCCTTATGACATTGGTTTATGGTAACCCTTTTACATTTTAACACTTTTCAGTATTGTATGTGATACAGATCTGCGAGGATATTCCCCAAGTTCTTGATTCAGACATACCTGGATTAGCAGAACGCCCTATTAACATATTTCTTCCCAGATTATTTCGGGTAACTTAAGCTTTTTATTTTGACATCTGTTTTACTGGACCTCCTTTTTGTTACTATATCCTCCAGTTCTTCTTGTTGTATTTCTTTTACAGTTTTACTAACTTCTGTACATTTTTTCGAAATCTGATTTTGTTTTACAGTTTTTCCAATCACCTCATGCCTCATTAAGAAAGCTTTCAGTGGGTTCTGTGAATCAGTACATTATGTTGATGCCTGCTGTAAGTATATTAAGAGAACTTCTCAGCTTTATTTTCTTGACATAACTGATGTTTGGATTTGGTAGTAGAATACTTGATCATCTAACTTCTCTTTGGTAGGCTTTGCATGCATCAATGGACCAATATCTTCAGGGTTTGTTTATTCTTGCAGATGACCCTGCTGCAGAGGTGCGGAAATTGGTGAGTTCTTATTGCCTTATTGATTGTGGGCTGTAATCTCTTTCCCTTTCACTATGTCACCACCTGTGGATTTATAATTGTTAGACTACATTATGGTATTGTGATCAATGTTGCAAGAAATTCTTATATGTTGTTGCCACTCATGACCAGGTTTGTGCATCATTTGTTCAACTGATTGAAGTCCATCCATCTTTTTTAGAGGTAAGCAGCTTGTCCTTGTTGATACAGCCTTAGAGTTTTATGTGTAAAAAACTGTAAAGCTGTATGAACCAGTTTTTTTTTTTTTTTCATTTTACTTTTGTATATATTGAATTTTATTAAATTGGTTAGTTTTCTTTAGTCTTTCTGTCACCCTGCTTTTTATCACCATCTTGTTGATGCATTTTTCTTTGAAGTTAACCTTATCTCTCTCATCTCCCTGTCTAAAACAATTGTTAATTGTAATGCAGCAACATCTAAGGAATTTGATTGAATACATGTTACAAGTCAACAAGGACACAGATGATGAAGTGGCTCTTGAAGCCTGCGAATTTTGGTAGTATTTTCCATGGGATGTGATTGTTTTTATTTCTTAACTAGTAGTTGAATTTCATTGTGTAACTCCTACTACTAGTTATTGCTAGCAGAGAATAGTATGGATCACTAGGAAAGTGAGAACTTACACTTTGATAAGACCATTTTATCAATGTTATCCTTAAAGCTGTAAATGTGATCAAGTTCTAATTTCAAATCGGTTCCCTCCCTAATCTGCTTTAGTAGCTTTCCTATGAATTTTTAAGCCTGTCCAAAGCAAGCCACTTTGATGATGATATAAGACATACAGTAGTCTGATTAGGTATACTGTATATGTTCATTAACTCTTCTGTCCAAGATTGATTTCCTTTGAAAATATTGGTTCCAATTAATCTGACCTTAGTTGCTATGATAGTGTATTAATCGTCAACTTTCCATATCTGGAATCATGAAGTCTTACAAATAAGAGTTTGATGCTTCCATTGCATGGAGATTGTTGGTGCTATATATATTAAGTATAATTTCAGGACTTCAGACAGCACATAGAGTTGTGTCTTTTCTCATTCCACCTTATAAGCTCTTGGGTTTTATATTTTATATTTTATTTTGTTTATATGTATATACAGTTCTCTTATAACATAATTATCATTGCAGGTCTGCTTATTGTGATGCTCAATTGCCACCTGAACACTTGAGAGAATTCTTGCCTCGTCTAATTCCAGTTAACTAGTTATGCTTATTCTCTTTTATAATTGTTATACATTATGTCATCTGTAATTTTAAGCTCATCTGTTGGATCTTGGTAGGTGTTGTTGTCAAATATGGTTTATGCAGATGATGACGAATCACTTATTGAGGCTGAGGTTATCTTCTGATTTTTCAGCATTTTCATATTATTTTGATTTTCAATTAACTCTGGACATTCTAGTATATGCGGATTCATTTTTTCTCATTTTCTTTCAGGAAGATGGTTCCTTACCTGATCGAGATCAGGTTTGACTTGTTGTTTCTTCTTTCTTGATGTTGAGTTGTTGGGAATTTTGGGTTGAGGACATGATTTTCTTAAAATGGTTTTGTTCTGCACTACAGGATCTCAAACCCCGATTTCATGTATCAAGATTTCATGGATCAGATGACATCGAAGATGAAGTAGGTTTTGTGTATTTGCATTTTTGATTGCAAATTGATTAGATAACCTAAATTAGTTTTTTGCTCATTTACAGGATGATGATGTTGTCAACATATGGAATTTACGGAAATGTAGTGCAGCTGCCCTAGATGTTCTCTCAAATGTGTTTGGAGATGAGATCCTTCCAACTTTAATGCCTATTGTTCAGGTGTGTTTAAGATATTACTATTAATAAAATCAATCTTGGGCCTTCTTCTAAATTCTAATAGCTTCAACTCTAGAGATGATATGGTTCTTGACATGGTATGGAAGCCTCTTCAACCGAGTGGTCAAATATTCGATCTAGGCATTGCAGTTAAATGTCATAATTAAATTAAATTTCATTATAAAATAAAGGTGAACTTGTGCTTTGTTGGTTTGTCTGTGCTTCAAGCCCAAAGTGCTTTGGTGTTAAGAGGGTATGTTATATTATAAAACTAATCTTGAGCCTTCTAATTGTTCAAAAGAAAGAAAATTTTGAGCCTTCTCTTAATATCTTAAATTTCGGAGATTAAATGGTTGTTGGAAATGTGATTTAAACTTGTGGTCTGGGAGAATGAGGTCTGAGCCATCTTAAGGTTTGGAGATTAAATGGTTAAAAGCAGACTGCTTCAGCAGTGATAGAAAAGAGAAGTATATGTATTCGTGGAAGTCATCAATGGCCATAATTTTTGTTTTGTTGGCTAAGGCAAGGGGGCTAAGGCAAGGGTGCAAGGATTGACATGCTCTGTGCTTTTCAAAAGAGTTGCCTCCAGATACAGACTGTCTATGATACTAATTATTTTCAAGCTGTCATCACCTTTCTTATTATATATTTTATTTAAAAATGTTTGCAGGCCAAGTTGTCCACCAGTGGCGATGATGCTTGGAAAGAAAGGGAGGCTGCTGTCTTGGCTCTTGGTGCCATCGGCGAGGGTTGCATTAATGGACTCTACCCTCATTTGCCTGAGGTATTGTCCTTTTTTTTGGTTCTATTTATAACCTTAATCTGCAAGCAGATGGCTTATTTATCGAAAAAGATGAACTTGCTTTGCTATATACCGTGATATGTTTTTGGTGATTTTGATTTTCTAATACACTAGCAGTCGGTTGTGCATGTTTCTTATACCCTGCTCTAAATACAGTTTCTTACTGAGGCCTTATATCTATCATTGTTTTCTAGAATTACACTTTTCAATAGTGCTGCTGTTTCAGTTCCTAAAATTAGGATCATTTAGTGAAGTGTTTTGTGCCGTTGTTGTTCTTTTCTTCATAGTATGCCTTTTTTGTCACCAAAGTTTGAGATCATTTTCAAATTTGTCCCTCGAGTTTTTTGTTGTTAATCTTGTGCCTAATGTTTATGAATATTTTCAATATTGCCTTAAATACTAATATCATCCATATTCATAATAAAAAGTCTAATTCATTGATCATATAGCCTAATTGTCTAATATTTGATCCAGTTTTTATGATTTAAGTGCAAAGATTGGAATATTTTGACACCAGTCATGTCATAGTTTCATCTAATTCATTTAGAAAAAGAAAAAATGTTATTTTCTGTTCTGGGGTTATGAAATTGGATTAAATATTAAGACAGTTTGAGTTTAGTCATATGATCAACAAATTAATTTTTCATCACTAAGTTGGATTACATTAACAATTAGTATGAAATTGATTTTTTTTTGTAATTATTGAAAGAAATAATTGNTGTATTCATACTGTTTAAGGAGTCTAATGTTATGATCAACTCTGTTTCATATGCTTATCACTAGTCAGCTTCTCCCCCCTCCCCCACCCCCCTCCCCTTCCCCCTTTCCAACCCCCAGGTGCTTGAAGTGTCAGTCTATATACTTGTTTCTGTTTCTATCTCAGTAATTCAGAATATTAATTGATTCATATTTTCGCATTTGTAGATTGTGGCTTTTCTTATTCCTCTTTTGGATGACAAGTTTCCTCTAATACGAAGCATTTCGTGCTGGACACTCTCTCGTTTCAGCAAATTTGTTATTCAGGTAACTATTTAATTTGGTTCCATTCCCTTTAATAGCTGAACAAAAGGTAACCAAGATCGAAATCTTACTAAGGATCGGAAGGGCCACAAGATGGATTGAATCCGAAGATCAGATCGAGGATCTTAAGATCCTAGCTTTCTTTTTTTTCAAACAATATATATGTAATAACATTAATTTTTTCAATGATATTAAATAACTCTAATTGCATCAGATTTACATAAAATTAGTTATAAAAATACAAAAATACAGTGACATTAGTCATTAGTCAATACAAGAGTGAAAACTAGCCACATACAAGTTAGACAAGATAATTTCTCTATCAGCCCACACCGCATAAATGATGCTTTAAAAAATACACAAGACTCTGTATATACATGTTGGCTATTGTATTTCTGCAGTCAAAAAATGCACAGGAGTCTCTCTATCATATTTTATTAATAATAATGCTACAAGAGTCATATACTCATGCACAGGAGTCTCTCTATCATATTTTATTAATAATAATGACAATAATAATGTTACATACCTCAACAATGCACACAGCCAGGAGCCCACAGCGAGAAAGACACCGTGAGTCATGAGGACGCCGACAAACAGAAACGATGGAGCATTGCTGACAGACAACGCCGATGCCGTGAACGGCGCTAGCTTCTTCTTCTTCAAACGCCATGAATGTCGACAGCTTCTCCTTCAAATGGCGCTCTCGACTCTCCCTCAAATGCCCTAGATTTCAAACCCAAAATCCCCTAATGTATCGATTCCTATTTCCTATTATATACTGCCTCTGCCTCAGATTTTGAAACGCAGCGTTCTGCTTTCCACATTAAAAAGGAAAAAAAAATTGGGCATCTGACCAAGATCACGTGGATCATGTGATCTTATGATCTCATCTAAAAAAGCGTGATATCATTGCTATCCCATTCATTTCCGATCCTGTGTGCGATTTGACATGGTAGATCTTATCAAGATCTCAATCTTACACAATCTAAGATCTCGATCTCGATTACCATGATTTATACCTTGACACTGGTGCATTCTAGGTTTTAGCACCTGATGCACAATGGTGAAGTACTGTAAAGCCAAAAGCTCAGCCCAATTCTATAGATTCATGTATTAGATCTTTTAATTAGAGATTATAAGAGTTATATAGATGTCTCTATAAATTGATGCAATGTGAGCTTCGTAGTAGTGTCTATGTTCAGACAATTGATGACAAGAGCTAGGATTATTATTATTTTTCAATAATTCCTTTCAATTATAGAAATTCATTAATTTATAGTTGACTAGATATGACGGACTTTTGTGTAGATATATATTCAGCTGGCTGTGAAGGATCTTGATAATTGAAACCTATTATTTTTAATTTCTTTTTCTTTTGTCTGTGGTAGAGTATTGGGGATCAAAAAGGCTATGAGCAATTTGATAATATTCTTATGGGTCTTTTACGAAGAATTTTGGACGATAATAAGCGGGTGCAAGAGGCAGCTTGTTCAGCTTTTGCAACACTTGAAGAGGTTCTGGCTTTAAATTCTGTTAATATCTTAAAGACATGGTTTATTGATGCTATTTATGTTTCAACTATATGCTGATTTGAAATATGGCTTATGTGCTACAGGAAGCAGCGGAAGAGCTATCTCCACGCTTGGAAATTATATTGAAGCATTTGATGACTGCCTTTGGGAAATATCAGGTCATTTTATGACTTCCAGCATTTAATTTCATTTACGATACATAATTTGTATTTCTAACTCTTCATGATTAATTTGTTAATGTGTTATATCATATTTCTTTGTAATTCACACCTATGCTCAGACATCTCTGATTGTAGTTTCCTGTTCTAAACATTAGAGAAGAAATCTCAGAATTGTATATGATGCTATTGGAACTCTAGCTGAAGCTGTTGGAGGACATCTAAACCAGGTATTTCCCTTACTGATAATGATCCATTGTAGAACAGTCCCCGTCCCAAATGAAAGTGATCTCTATCCTCCCAAGTTATTTGTTGGGATTTATTATCTTTTTTCTTGATCTTTTCATTGGTTGTGAAGATGATTATGAACCAACTGATGTATCCTTATTCTGCAGCAAGTTTATCTTGATATTTTGATGCCACCATTAATTGAGAAGTGGCAGCAACTTTCAGATGCAGACAAAGATCTCTTTCCGCTGCTGGAATGCTTCACATCTATAGCACATGTACGTAATTGCATATCTTAGTATTTTATTTTCTTGAAAACTGTTTTTCTTATGACCTTGATGATAATTTCATTTACTTAAAAGTAGCATACTTGTATATATAATCTGATAACTATGTGCTGGTAAGCTTGTAATTTTCAGAGCTTCTCTGTACTTAATAGATTTCCATTTATCAAGTATCAAGAATTTTATTGACGTGTGGGAAATTAAATTATTGAACTGGAACACAAATGTCTGTCTCCCCCAAGTATTAGTGCTGTGCCAAAGACTCCTAATTGTCAGCATCTTGGAGAGTTAACTTAATGTGGTTTGAAGTGGCATATCCAAGTAATTGCTTGAAAAGTCACTGCACATTTTTTTTACAGAGCCTGCAGAAGCTAGGTTATCATTGTACATGCAATTTGAGGAAGCTTCTGATATTGTTTAGGATGCTTTATATGAGCTATATTTTCTTTTCCCCTGCTATGCAATTCTTATATTTTATCTGTTTCAGGCATTGGGTACTGGATTCTCTCAGTTTGCTGAACCTGTATTTAGGAGGTGCATAAATATAATACAGACTCAACAATTTGCAAAGGTTCTGGCAACTTTGATTTATTTGATCTTCAAAATTTATTTACTTTCTTCATCTTTGTTTTGGCTGTTTTCTAGTTCCCACGTTATAATTATACTTATTCATTGCTGCTGCTTCAGCACGGTTTCTTCTTCAGTTTTTCTGCTAAATCCAAATGTTAGTATGTTACATTTATTGTTACCAGAGCCAAACTGAAGTTAGGAGGGTATTGCTTCAATCTCTTGTTATGATATTCCACATAAGACTTAGTTGGGAATGGGGTAATGTTGTTCAGACTACTGATATTCCACATAAGGCATCTCAATCACAAACTTCAATTGCAGTCCACTGGGTGTTTTCTAGTGAGTTTATAGTCCATCATGAGAGGTAGTCGTGATCAAGCAAATAACTTATTAGTGCAATGTTCAGTTACGCAGCTATGTGATTATCTTTTACTAAATCTCTCAAGCATTAATATTGTCAGCACTACATCTGAATATTGACCTGTGAAATAGTTGAAGCCTCAACGATATCATGCATTATTAGATAGCTAATTTTTGTATAACTCTATTAATTATAATTATCTTAGATATTTTTATAGTTATTTAAATACGCATACTTGATGCCAATATTTTCAGATTTTACGTTCTGTATACTGCCTGCTTTACAAGTTTTCTGACCTACTATTGCATTCACAGTGGAGCCTGTACTTGAGCTTTATTTTGTTTTACAATATGCTAACCTTTTCTTTTCTTTTTATAATGGTTGAATTTTAGATTGATCCTGTTAAAGCCGGGGTTCAGTATGACAAGGAGTTCATCGTATGCTCTCTTGATCTACTTTCTGGACTAGCAGAGGGTCTTGGCAGCGGAATAGAGACTTTGGTACATATCCAAAATTTATGTTCAAGATATTATATGAGATGTTGCATTTGTTATTAAGTTTCGTCTTCCTGTCAGTAGCTATTTTCTTGAAATCTTTTTCTTTTTATAATAAAAAGAAAACCACCTGAGAATAATTGAAAACCAGCATTTGCATGCTTTCTTGAGGTTGCCTGTATATGTTTTCTGCAGGTCTCACAAAGTTCTTTGAGGGACCTCCTTCTGCATTGTTGTGTGGATGATGCTCCTGATATTCGACAAAGTGCCTTTGCTTTACTCGGAGACCTTGCGAGAGTAAGTTGAATGTTAAATGCACCAATTTTTCACTCAAAGCATTCTCACCCATTTGGCTACAAACGGGTCTTAATCCATGGATCTTAGTACATACCCTAGGAGGCTAGGACAGAGAGCCCAACCAATCCAATGTAACTTGTGTCTTCTGTTTGTTGGGGGAAGGGGGCGGGGGGTGTTGGTGGTTAGATATTCTATATTCTATTTGAAACTATTCTAACTTCCAATTTTTTATTTGATTAGGTGTGCCCAATTCATTTGCACCCTCTTTTGTCCAAGTTTGTTGAGGCCGCAACCAAGCAGCTGGTAAGTTTGTCCCTGGTAGAAGTTTTAGCCATAAGGTTGCATTTATGTAACCATTTTCTTGATACAAAATGCATGCTGTGCAGGAAACGTCCAAGATAAGGGAAGCTATTTCAGTAGCAAATAATGCCTGCTGGGCTATCGGAGAATTAGCAGTTAAGGTAAGTTGATGCTAAATGCTGCGTTCCGATCAAACTAGATAGAACATTCTGACATCTGGCTGGCATGAATGTGGGTTCACGTGTTCTTTATGCTGTATCATGTGTAAATCTAGTGTTGATTATTTTTATTGTTTTTTATGAGTTCTGTAAGTTTAAAAAACACAAAAAGAAGTGAAGAATAAGTTCTGTTGATACTGTTCTAGGTCTTTACTGATGTGATGCTTTTTAAAAACTATGAAATGGAGATGATAGATAAGTGAGATGATAATAGAGTGCTGAATCTTGATGGTTGAGACTTGGATGGATGCTGTATTAGTATTTAGTTTCAAAAGCAGTGCTAACCAACAATTAAAACTGTAAGTTTGCATTTAAGACCTTTATATGCTTAAAAATCTAAAAGTTGTTAGGTGATGGGTATAAAGTGTTTTAATATCTGTAAAACTCCCCATCACAAAGAAACCCTTGGGGCCTGAAGCCCTGAAGTGTGGACAAAATACATGCATGATTGTGCTAAAATTAATTAAATAGGACAATGGAGTAGAAAGTATCCAACTTCTCTCAACTTGGTCATGAAGGTTTTGATACTACGTTAAGGTCCACCTCATCCCAAAAGCTTTACCTCTTAGGTTAAAGCATAGGTTAGTTTTTATAAATATCTGCATAAGTAGGGTTACACTTAAGTTAAAGCTGGATATATTAAATGTTGTGTTCTTGAATATATGCTTCTACAACCTGCGTCTAATGAATATTGTTTTTGTTATATATATGGGGACAATTCAGATTATTCTTAGTTGTATTGTTTTTAGTTAAGTTCTTTTCAGGTTTAGTGTCCATGCTGGTTAATAGAAAATCCAGCATGGCATTCTTCAGTGGCAGTTTCAGTTTTAAAGAATAACTGACAGTTTGTTATTCTCTCCAGTTTTTCCATTTTTCTGTTATACTTTACTAACTGATTTTAGGTCAGTTAGTTTGTTAGTTATTCATGTTTCAGTTAGGTGCAATTTGTTATGCACTTAGTTTCTAGTTAGGTTTTTTCTATATATAGCTGATTTTCTCAGCACATCAGAGTTTATTTCTCAGTCCATTAATTGGTGGAATAAAAATAAGAATTTATTCCCCTCAAATCTGTCTCTCTTTTATCTTCTTGTTTTTCATCTCTCTTCTCTAGAATTCTCTGTTTTTGGTGTTCTTGCTGCCCAGTTCAAGAAACCTACGTTTTTGTGTTTCTTTTATGTCCTAAGGGTTCCTAAACTCTACAGTTTTGCTTAGTTGTTGGCTTTTCCTTCTTCTCTATTTTGCTTTCTTCTTAGCCTTCTGGCACTAATTTATGCAAATTTTAGTTCTGGTGACTATTTCCCTCATATTTTCTTTTTATTATTTTTAACTCTAGATAGTGAATATTATTTAGAACAAGTTCTGAACATGTACTGTTGATTTGTTTTTCATCTTTTAACATATTTATATCTTGAATCTTTTCAAGATACAAGATATATCTTGTATTTTTCATTTGTATATATATATATATATTGCGATTTTTTTTTGGTATGCAAGGTCTTGCATTCAAGATTGTTCTGTCATCTGTGTGATTACTTGAGCACTATATTTATAGGCATGTTCTTTTGATATCACCTCCACAACTCTGGAGAGGAAACATACAACTGTTAATTTCAAGGTTCTTGGATGTCCTTGCATATTTTATTTTTGCACTGCTTCCTGACTTTAGAATATTTTTTTTTTAACATGGACTTCCAG
The DNA here is from genome assembly GCA_003254925.1 of Chamaecrista fasciculata. Taxonomy (NCBI): domain Eukaryota; kingdom Viridiplantae; phylum Streptophyta; class Magnoliopsida; order Fabales; family Fabaceae; genus Chamaecrista; species Chamaecrista fasciculata. The sequence continues at coordinate 33,648 of QANZ01005860.1, forward strand.
TTTAGCAATTTAAGTTTAAAATGACCAATTAGGCCTTACTCTGGTGCTGTTAGCCAAAGCATTGAGGGAATGAACAATGTATTTATATGGGTTTTTATCAAATGAATCTGTTTTTCTCCCTTATGATATATCATTATCAAGAGAAAATAGTTGCAGTGTTTAACTGTTGCATGGCACTATTATGTTATGTATAAAATCTGTCAGTCTAAAATTCCAAAGTATGAAATTTCAGGTTCGACAAGAAGTATCTCCTTTTGTTTTGACAGTTATTTCATGCTTGGTCCCAATTCTTCAGCATGCAGAGGTTAGTGTCCTATCAGACTCTTAAATCATAGTATAGGTCATGTTTTGTTTCTGATTGTCATGCTGTTCATCAGGGACTTAACAAGTCACTCGTAGAAAACAGTGCAATAACTCTGGGGAGACTGGCATGGGTCTGCCCAGATCTTCTATCACCACATATGGAGCATTTTATGCAATTTTGGTGCACAGCTCTGTCAATGTAAGTTAATTACTTTTCCTCAATTTTTTTCGATTCTACTGTTACTAATAGTAATTAACTTTACTCACTTTTCTGATTATCAACTGTTCTTTTTGTGCTTTCTTTTTGTTTGCTCCATTGAGCACCTAACAAATTGCTTGTGTTTTCTTATTTTTTTTAAAAAATTGTCTTTGGGGATTTGAAGATGCATTGGCAGTCTATCATACATTACAAATCCGTGGAAATTAATTCATACTACTTTTTGTTTAAGTCCTGGCTATTTTCGTTGCAAAACCTACCAAATTGGAACTCAGAATTAGGAGTTTATTATTACATTGGAGTCTCTGAGTACATTATTTCGAAGAATCTTATAGTTCTTGTGTGTGTTTGAAACTCACATGCGGGGACATTAAATGGGAATAAACTTTCTTTGAACACATCTGCACTTTCTGAATTTAGAATGATATTTAGATGTCTACCATACCATTGCCAGGTATCTTGTTCATTGTTTTCTCTTTAATGATTTATGGCAGGATACGCGATGATATTGAGAAAGAGGATGCTTTTAGAGGCTTATGTGCGATGGTATGCACCTATTTACCTAGTAAATTTGTTATATATAGCCTACGTATGTAATTGGTGCTTTCAATTTGTTTTCAGGTCAGAACCAATCCTTCTGGAGCTCTGAGTTCGTTTGTTCATATGTGCAAAGCCATTGCAAGTTGGCATGTATGTATTCCACTACCATCATCTTAAGATTGAAGTGATTTGAGGGATTCTTAATAAATTTTCGTTTATGTGCTTCTGTAGGAAATAAGGAGTGAAGATTTACGCATTGAAGTTGGACAGGTCTTGCATGGATATAAACAGGTAAAGTATTGCATCTGCTTATCCAAATCACCACGTTTTGCTTCTTGCTCCAATAATGTTGTTGTAAATTAGAAAGAGTATACATAAATTAGTCCTTGAAAGATACACGAGTTAACAACTCAATCCTTGAAAGTTTAGAATACACTCTTTAATCCCTAAAAGTCATAAAACCAATACATATGAGTTCTTTTGTCCTTACAAGTTAGTTTCTAAAAATAGGCTTAATGGACTAGACTGGATTGTCTTCATGATTTTCAAGAACTAAAGTGTATTAATCATAAACTATACTTTCATGGATAGAGTTGTCAACTCGTGTATCTTTCAGGTGACTAATTTGAATGTTAACTCATTAAAAAACCTTGTAGTATCACTTTCAGGCAATCATTTGTAGTATAAAATTTCTGTTCAACAGTGTTTATTGTATGTCCTGAATCCTGATCCCCAGTTACTCTTACGTCAAGACAAAGTTAACTTAGTAAGGTACATGTCCATGTTATATGGTGTAGATGCTAGGCAATGGAGCATGGGACCAGTGCATGTCTGCTCTGGATCCTGCAGCAAAAGAATCTCTTACAAAATATCAAGTATAACACCATTGTATTCGTGCCGCCAAACAACCCCAGTTTGCAGAGCTTGAGCTTTGTAATCTGAATCAGCTCCGGCATTATTGGAGTCATATTTATTCTAGGCAGAAGCGTAGTCTTGGTCAAGTTTTCAGTGGGAGGCACCATCATCAGTATTTTACACTATTTATTCGAGCTTGACGGTTAATCAGTTACAAACAGTTCCTCAGGCCTTCAAGTTTTTCTCAGTTGATAAGTGTTTCCCATGTGAATTTGTGATGTACAGGGGAAAGACATTAATTTATGCATTGGGGTTTCTTCATTCTTTTCTTGGTTGTCCTTCCATTTTTGAGGCTAAGCTTTCTATTTCAGCCCCATGTTCATCATTATCAGTACATTTTCCCAACATTTTAGCCACACAAATTGATAGGTTGTGTCTTATTTCCACCGATTTTGTAGTGAGGGATTTCGGGTTTTGGTAAAGTGTAGTTCCATACACATTTAGTTATTAGATTGCTTGTAAGTTGTAACTTTAAAAACATATTTGCGGTGGCGTGTTGAACCTGGGATTGTAGGAGTATTCATACTTTTTGTTTACTTTCTTTGACAATTCACAGATGTTTACTTTCAGCTAAAGAAAGTATTTTAAAAAAATTGAGGCCTTCATGAGAAGTGATTGCTTTTGTATGAGATAGAAAAATCTTTTTTTTTTTTTTTTTTTTTTTTTTTTTTTTTTTTTTTTTT
>QANZ01005860.1:37171-70771 GCA_003254925.1 Chamaecrista fasciculata
GGGGTCGGACCGTTAATAATTAAATAAATTAAAAATAATATATTTAATTTAAAATAATAAAAATATACTAATAACTAATAAAAATATATAATAAATTCTTTAAATTTAAACTTGCTTGAGTAAGAAAGTGAGAACTAAAAGGATAAAAAATTAAATATTGAAATGAAAAGTACTAAATAGCTTATTATTTTAGAGTCTAAACTTAATAAGAAAAAAAATTCTTTAAAATAACATTATTTTAATCCCAAAAAGTAAAAAAAATAAACAAAAATATTCTGGACCGGTTCAGGGCGGTTTTTCCGATTTTTGACCGGTTCATCCGGTTCTTGGGTGGTTCTGTGTCAAAGCGGTTTTCAACCTAAATCGGACCGGACCACTGGCCGGTTCACGGTTCAACCGGTCGTGTCCGCTTTTGATAACACTGACTTTTTCCCTCTAAACTTTAGTGCATTTATCTTGCACAAGAACTACATTTCTATTTGTTGTTCATTCATATTGAATTGATTCAAAGTAATTAATCAATTAGAGACACAAATAGGTCGAGAAAGAGTGAGACGAAATTGATTCTGAGTGGCTGCTAATTCTATTAATTCCCATCTCTGCTTTCGCTTGAGAGCTTCTTGTTCAGAAGCAGATTCCTTAGCTTTCAAGTCTTGGAGAGCCTTAGAATATAAAACAGGATCCATTTCTTGAACCATCACCTTCACAATCTCTGTTAATCTTCGAACACTTTCGTTCCAATGCCATCTTAGATTCTTCTCCATTCCTTCTGCTATCACAGGAAACACTTCCACCATTGCTGTTGATACCATCTTTACAAATTGCTCGTTGTTCCATACATACAAAGCACGCTCCGCTACCTATAATTTGATCATTAAAACCATATGATTATGGTTGATAAATACTAATTAATGCATACAACTCGTGTGTGCTAAATGTCCCACAAATTTTATATTAGTCTTAAATAGTTCAGCCGAGTTTTTTTTGTTCCAAACGGCTAAACGTAGTCATATATTCTTTTATTCAAGTTTGAATGCGTCAATTCTTGAGTAGTGAGTTGCTTTTGACAACAATTTTCTCTAATCTAAATCGAGGTCAAAAAATGAACTTGTTTGTTTCATGATAGTTTAGTTATATATCTCTCGTTTTTAAGTGAATAACGAGTTCGGAACTATATATTACTATTGATAAATCCTTTTTTTGCAAAATTAGAATCATTAATTAATAAAATTAAATCCGACAAGAAATTAGACTTGGGATAGACTAAAAAATAAAAAATTGTGAAATTTTCACTTTTAGATACAATTTAACTTTTTTTTTTCGGTTTCAATCCAGATGGAAAATATTAAAATTCTAAATTCTTCATTTTCAAACTTAAAATAAAAGAGGCGTGGTTTAAATTTTAGATAGGATTTAACTTTTTTTAGCATTAATTTAATAATTTTGGTCCGATTTAATTTTATTTGTTGATGATTCTAATTTAACAAAAAAGTAAAGCTAATACAAAGTTAATGCTAATATTTATAGATAATTTAATTCCGTCCCTTTCATTTTTAGATACGATTTAACTTTTTCTTTTCTTAAATATTAACAATTTAAATTCATAAAAAAATGTAAGGTAAATTATACTTTAGTACCCTGTGGTTTGACCCTATTTCATTTTGGTATCCTATAGTATTCTCCATTAACACTTTGGTACCCTTTAGAGCTATTCCGTAATTTTAACCATAATAAATTTTGCAAAAATTATATAGACCCCAAAAAATTTTCAAAAAATTACAAATAGATCCCTGAATACATATTATCTAGGGACTAAAATGAAAACTTTAAAAAAATTTTGGGGTCAATATGTAATTTTTGCAAAATTTGTTATGGTTAAAATTACAAAATAGCTCCAAAGAGTACCAAAGAGTTAATGGTGAATACCACAGGGTACTAAAGTGTCAGGTTTCAAACCACAGGGTACCAAAGTGAAATAGGGTCAAACCACAGGGTACCAAAGTGCAATTTAACCAAAAATATATTAAAGATTAAACAATTGACCTTTATAAAAAAATTATATCTTTCATATTTAAAAATGGTTAAAGGTTCATTTTAGTCCTAAATATATGTTCTAATGTTCCTTTAGTTCTTTATGTTTCAAAATATTTAAATTGGTCCTAAATGTTGGCAAAATATTTCATTTTGGTCTCAAACTATTGAATACGGTCATATTTCTCTTGTTTCAAGTTCCAACATGACGAGTTCAAAGTTACATATTGTTCTCAAAGAATATTTTCTCTATCTAGTTGGGGCCGTTAACAAACGAGATCAAATAAATCCTGAAGGTAGACCACTTGTTTCAAGATCAAACAAGCAAAATTGATCATTTCTCTCTTATTTCAAGTTCGAATGCGACGAATTTATAGTTACGAGTTATTCGTAACAAGTCCTTTGAATTTGAAATGAGAGACGAGAGAAATATGATCAAATTCAATAGTTTAGGACCAAAATGAAAGATTTTGTCAACATTTAAGAACAATTTGAACATTTCGAAACATGAAGAACCAAAATAAATATTAAAACATACATTTAGGACCAAAACTCCTCTCAACTTTAAAAATTAAAGGCCAAAGTTCTATTTTGGTCCCTCAAGTTTTTTTCGTTCCATTTTGGTCCCTCAAGTTATTTTCGTTCCGTTTTGATCCCTCATGTTTGTTCAAAGTTTTGTTTTGGTCCCTCAAATTTCCAAAAAGTTTTCATTATTAGTCCCTAACTCTTTTACATCCACTTTTTTCGTTAAAAAAAGAAAAAAAAACTAACTTTCATCTCCCAACAATCTTGTTCTTTTGCATTAAGGTCATTCCTTTTGTAAAAGAGCAAAATTGTTAGGAGATGAAAGTTAGTTTTTTTTATCACTTTTTTTAAGAGAATAAGTAGATGGAAAAGAGTAAGGGGTTAACGGTGAAACCTTTTAGAAACTTGATGGGCCAAATTAGAACGAAAAAAACTTGAAGGACCAAAACGGAACTTAGAGCAAACATGAGGGACAAAAACAGAATGAAAAAACTTGGGGGACCAAAATAAGACTTTAGCCAAAATTAAATTATAGTTTTTAAACAAAAACATAGATTTCCTCCCTAATCACTAACAGAAGAATCGCTCATTAACATAATTCTTCTGGTCCAGTCAAAATTGGGCATAACATTTAGCAGGAGTAATCAATAAACTTAAGAAAGTGGATGATGATTTAGACAATAGTAATCACTAATCAGTGATGAGCAATGAGTAATTAATTACCTGAGAATTCCAACTGTTAACACACTTAGTGAGCTGCGTACACAAAGGCAAAGCCAACTTTCTATAATGATCAGGATCCAAATTCTCCACAAGATCTTCCAATTCTCCGATCATCATCATCTCCTTCTGGCAATTCCTCACCGGCCAATACTTCAACATTCCTCTCACCACCACTCCTCCTAACATCGGTTCTTTCTGCACAAATTGCACCATACAATACCCTAATTGCTTGTAATACACTGAAACTCCCTTCGTCTTGTGTAACGGAATCAACACTCTCATCAGAAACAGCTTGTGTTCTTCCTTCAATGGTACTGTAAACCCATTGATTATCGTCCCCCATATTTCTAGCATTTCCGCGATTCCCATTCCGGAATTTGAATTTCTCTGATTCGACGATGTCGTTTCGAACGCGTAGTTCAGTAGTACGTCGTTCATCGATTTCCTCATGAACCACCGTTCCGTTGTGAATCGCGTGTAGATCTTGTGGTACACGTTCTTCAGGCTCTCGCGTTCTCTAGGGTTTTCGGAATTGAAGAGGGAAACGAGTTTTAGGAGGAAGGAGCGGTCGATGTGGAGTTTTAGGGTTTCTGGATCGGTGTTTGAGACGAGGCGGAGGAGGATTTCGTAGATGATTTGGAGGTGTGGCCATATCGGGGAAACCGATGCGGCGCTGGTGGGGTCGTTGTCGTCTTCCGCCGTGTCCGACGACGACGACGGCGGAGGGAGTGGTCGGAAGAGATTCTCGGAGACGATGGAAATTAGAGGGGAGAGGAGCTTGTGAGGAAGGGGTTTCTTCGAAGATTTCATCATCGAGAGGAGGCGCGTGAGATTCACGCGCTTCAGTTCTTGCTGGGAGGGAGAATCCGAAGGGTTGGTAGGGGTGAAGAGGAACTTGCAGTTCGTGATTACAGAGAGGATTTCTTCGTTTATGGAAGAAGGAGAAGGAGAAGAAGAAGAAGAAGAAGAAGAAGAAGAAGAAGAAGAAGATGCCATCGTAGGGGAAGAACAAGAAGAAGAGGCGTTAATCTTCTCTTGATCGAACAATAACTTCAGTGAGGTTGATTTCTTGAACCCTCCTCCTACCATGTCTGATTAATTTCTTCTTCGAATTCGACTCTGTTTTTCTCTGTTTTCTCTATGTTACATTATATACTTTCTAGTTTCTAAGTTCTAATCAAGATGACCATGGTAGTCTGCAAAACAAGGCCTTGAAATCTCCGATACTCAATCAAACCATACAAATGAAATCAAAAGTTAAAACAACATATGTCGTCTTCATTCATGCCTGCTACTATGCATTCATGTGTTTGTGTTTATCTAAATAAATAGTTAGGTACTTCGGCATTGAGGTATCAGTATGTATTATTTGGTTAAAATATTACAGCTAATATTAGCTATACAGGATGATGCCATGCCATGCCATGCAAATTATATTTCTTTTGAACTTACTCCAAATTAGAGACAAACATAACGGTTCCTATCCACTATATTTGATGAACCTAACCAACCTTAGTTATTTAAAACTTAAGAGGTTAGTTTTTATAATAGTCTTTATAATTTATCTAGAGATTTTTAATTTAGTCTCGCAATAAAAATTGAATATGAAAATGTGAGTTATCAGTTAGGAAGCATGGACACTTTATTGTTAGGGCGTGTTGCTGTGTCAGACACGTGTCCGTGTCCGACACCCGTACGACACCCACACGACACATATTCATAAGTTTTAGAAATAAAATTAATTTTTTTTTACTTTAACATGACAAACAATATAAAATAATAATACATATGAAATATATTATGAATGGATATTACAATTTTTAAGGTTTTCATCAAAATTTGTGGATTTTTAATTATTTATATATATAAATATATACCGTGTCGTGTCATGTAAGTTTAAAAATTTGACGTGTCGGTGTGTCCATGCCCGTATCGTGTCTCGTGTTCGTGTCAGTGTCCATGCTTCATAGGTTATCAGTATGTTAATACTGGTATAATATACTGTAAATTAATGCAACATTCAATATCGTTAGAGAATTAAATATTAATAATTAAATTTTAATTATTTATAAAATATATGATTTATTAGAGACGATATTCCAGATATATTTTGTAAGCGTAGCCCATTAATATAACTGATGACAAATTAACCTCTAAGCCAGACTGACGATAAAGAATTAGCAAGTTGAGTAAAAACTAAATACAGGATACGTATGACCATGAAATATTCAATTTTTGTTTAGGGAAAAGAACAAAATGTGATTGATAATAACGAGAACTATATATCCATAGATAGCTCAAGTTGTCATTTTCAGATAATTAAAGGCGTCACCAAATATATATTTCCAGATGATTACGTGTTTGCTTTGTTGAGAAGAATTTCTAAGAAAAATATCTCCATAGTTTTTTTTTATTATTATAAAAAAAACTAGGAGAAGAAAGAAAAGATAAAAGCAAGAACAAAATATGGAGATAAATATGATCACTGATCAGAACCTCATTTTAAAAATCTTTTATGTTTGGATTATATGTAATTTTTTGTCCCATATATTTCATTTGTTCATTTCAATCCTGCAACTTTTTATAAATATTACATTACTGGTCTGAACACAACTCAAGTCACATTTTTTTGACCTAACATCAGGTTGAGCTCAAAACCAGCCATGTGACATCTATCAAACATAGAGGGCTGAAACAGAAATAAATAAACCATAAAAGGACTAAAATCTAATTTGAAGTCTAACTCAAACGTAAAGTAGCAAAATGAAGTTTTGACCTATGTACATATACATTTAGAGTGAAGCTTTCAAATCTTGATTAGTCATGTTTCAAGAAAAACAAATGGAAACATGAGAATTCTTAATGCCCAAGTAAAATAACAAAAAACTCATGATGACCTTTTATATATATATATATGAGACTGATATTTCATTACATTTATGCAGTATGAAAAGCTGGAAGATCAGAATTAACAGAGAAAGTGAACCACCTTTTCTGCTCCATATATTTCAGACAAGGATGAATCAGAAGACCTAGGATCATGGCTGAGATGCTAATAACGAAGACTTTGAAGGGAGCAAGAGCTAACACTAGAAAAATGAACAATGTGGGAGGAACACACATCAAGATTGCCCCATTTCTCCCTACAGGAACCTTGTAAGGCCGAGACACGTTTGGATATTTCATCCTTAACTTCACAAATGCTATGAACTCCATGATCATCCCAAAGCAATACAAGAAGTTTTCTGCAGCAACTATCTCCTGAAAGCTCAGACATGAAAGCAAAGCCACACCACACGCAGAGAACAAAATGCCAATCAAAGGAGTCCCATAGAGGGACCTCTTTGCAAAAAACTCAGGAAGCATGCCTCTTTCTGCCATACCCAGAAGTTGAAAGGAATCACTGCTCATCTCAGCCACAAACATCCCCATGTTTGATAATGCAGAAGCAGCCTGAACCCAAGATCTCAACCACACACCTGTTAGAAATATAAGACGAGAAGAGAGCTATACATCACTAGTTTTGAAGACTGAATGCATGTAAAAAATTTCATATAAGCTGAATTTTTTTATAATTAATTTAATATATGAACTTATTTGTTAACTAGACAGATAATATTACAAATTATTTAAAAGTACCTCCCAGGATTCTAGAAACTTCTGAGAAGTACCCATCATGCCAAAGCTCTCTCTCAACTGGGATGGCTCCTGTACCTATGAGAAGAGGGAAGAAATATCCAGAAACAACTAAGATCATAGCATAGAAAAGAGCCTTTGGGAGGGTTTTTCCAGGATCATCCACTTCTCTAGAAAGAGTACTAATTGAGTCCCAATAATTAAGATTCCAGAAAAGAGTGTTCAAGTATAAACTCCAATTCACATGGCTGAAATTCACCATGTCCTTGACCCATCTTGATGGTTTGAGTTTTGGAATTGCTATGAATCCCATAACAAAAAAGGGAAGAAGAGAGAAGATTCCTAGCAATATAGCAGCCCAACCCACTATAGTTAAACCTCTATAGTTCATATAAGTGAGAACTATAGCTAAAACTAGAATTGACATCAACCTTGGGAATCCATTTTCTAAAGCTGGAATTGATGATTTGAGGTAGTCCAAGAACAAAACTGGGTATAAAGCATTATCTATGACCCCACTTAGCCATTTGACCCAGCCTTGTTGAAAACCCCAGAAAGGACCCAATGCAGAAGAAACCTAAACAACATAGCCTCTATTTTCAGGGAACATAGTGCCCAATTCTGCTGTTATGAGTGCCTCTGGAATGCTCCATATGAAAGGGGACACTAAGAAGCCTAAAAGAGCAAAAAATGGACCTCTTGCTCTCACACTGTCTTCTATTCCAAAGGGTCCTCCAGAAACCTCATAGAAAATTAAGAAAATTAAAGGAATGATTGGAACCTTCTGGATTTTCTCTAACTTTGGAGTAGAAACTTCTCCTAGAGATATGTATTCGCCATCCCCATTTGACTCCATTTCAGCTCACTTTAATTTCTTGTGGCTTTTCTTTTTTTACTTCTCAGTTTCTGCAATGAATGCTACATAGCAAACTAGTATATCACAGAAGAAGCTAGTATTTGGTCAAGAATTTATATATATATAGTCCAAGTTAAAATCTTAGCATCTGAGAGACGATTTTACTGTTTACTGATTCACACCATATGTACTTCCCACCCACTTTTCATTCGAAACCCAAGTTTCAGAATCAGGAAGACAGAAAGTTAGACAATAGATTCATTCTTGTATTAAGGGTTATCATGATTATCATTAGGAAAAAATTGATTATTTAGTCCTCATATTTTACTCTAATTTATAATTTAGTCATTATAGTTTTATTTTTTAATATCAATCTCTAAATTTTGAGGACCAACTAGTTGAAATTGTGAAAAAGAATGGACGAAATAGTAAGTTTTCTCTTGTTATTATGATCGATATTGTGATGATTAGGAAAAGAAGAAAAGGAAAATGAGAAGGGGTTTGTAACATAATGAGGTGTCAAGATGTGAAGAGACGAAAGTCCGAATAAGGTAACACGTGTCATGTGGTCGAAACTTGAGAATAAATGTATGGCAACCTGCGAGGCACATATAAAGGTAGCACAGAGTATAGTAATGCTGTGTTCTTCGCGCAGGGTGACAACAACAAGCTACCAAAAAAAATACAATTTAGTCCTCTAGATCCTAACTAAATTATTAACCTTATTTCAATCAATCTATCAATCTAATTCTAATTTTATTTAGTGCTTTGATAAATGTTGGGCGGAAGCGCAACCCACACAAGAAATAAAGGAAGAGAAAACGGAGAAATCAACATCAAGCTTTAACGTGATTTGATGCCTCAAGACCTACTTCACTGCCTTCACTGGGACAAACTTCACTACTTGTAATTTTTGCACAGAAAAGTGCAAAAATTACAAAACCTCCTCATTACAATTTTTGACTAGAGAAAAATGCAAACCCTCTCTAAAAAAATATTCACAACTACCCAAACCCATTACACCTTTTAAGATTTCTATATAAGTTCTAGTGCCTTAAAAGCTTATATTTCACTCTTATTTATACAAACTTCACACCGCTCTTTTTCTATTCCCAACAATGTGGGACTTTCAACTAAGCCCAATAATACCATGCTTCTAGGTTTTCAATAGAGTCCTTTCCTTATCTTTTTGTTTTTGGCAATAGTCTATCCTTATCTTAACAAGGTGTATTTTGCTACATTATTCACAAAGTTGAAGCATGATCATAAATTCATAATCTTATTCATTAGTATATACATGAAGAATTTTGAATTTGGATACCCTCAATGGTAAAACGGGGAAGTTCCCAGCATACCAACTCCGGCCCAAAACCTACTTACTTGGGCCCAATTTTAGGGCTTCAGTGTCAGCCCAGCTTAACAACATTTTGGCCCAAAAATACTTTTTAAAAATAGTAACTCTTTGACCAAAAAGATAAAGAAAAAAAAAGAATTTGTGGCCCAAGAGACAAACAAAAGTATTCAAACCCTCTAGACAAAGAAAAGAAAAAGGCAAAGTTGATTTGTCCTATTTAATCTTTTTCTTTTCTTACTTATTTTCCTTCATCTTTGTTTTTTGTTACATCTTCTTTTCTTTTACATGAGCTTTTGGAAAAACAGAAATGAGCATTGAGATCACAAAAATGTCGGGATTAAATTCTCTACATTTTCTTTCTCATGTATTTTTTGTAGAGAAAAAAAATCTGAGTCTCATACTATAAAATATGAACATTTTATTTTGAGGACATGTTATCATGTTGGATATGTGTCTGTGACTGACACTCGTACGACACTCATATGACATATTTGTAAGTTTCATAATATAAAATCAATTTTTTATAACTTTAATATAGCAAACAATTGAAAATAAATAATATATGACACATGATATATATTATGAATAAATATTATAATTTTTAAAATTTGTCAAAATTTATGAATTTTTATTGTTTATATATATAAATATATGTCGTGTCGTATCATGTAATTATAAGAATTTGATGTGTCAGTGTGTCTGTATCAATATCGTATTTCGTGTCCGTGTCAGTACTCATACTTTATAAGTCCCATGAATTAATAAATATGTAAGATTTATACTTTTCTATCTTTTTCTTCTTTTTTCTTCATTTCTCTCCCTATCCAATTCCAAAAAAATGTCATATCAAGGTCCAAAATTATTTCGGCGTGCTAAACTGCACGTAATGATTTAATTTTGATAATGGTCTAGATAATTTGCCAACCCAACATTAAAAAAGCTCATTGCATAAAAAAAGTATAACGGAGTTAATTATGATGATTAATGCTTTTTGCTATATGGAATTACATAAATCCGATGTCATCACCCATCAACGTGCCTCACAAAATTAGTGCAAGTGAAAACATTGAGAAGCGTCCTTCGTCTTATCGTTTCCCATAATTAACAGTTTCTTGTAGAGAGGAAACTTCAAAGGTCACTACATGTCACCCATTCTCCCGACACTCAATTTCTTCGTTTGCCTATGTGTCTACTACTAAATCATCACTTTTGAATGAAATAATTTTTGAGTAAATTAATAATTCAGTTTTAAAATATTATCGAGATGATAAGTCATATTTTTAAAAGAAAAAAATTTGAATAAAGTTCATTATATCTTTGTTATAAAGTTTCTCTAATTACAAGCTTTGATTTATATTCTCTCTTCTATGATTAGTCATGCAAAGAAGAAACTTTAATATTTTCTCTATCATGATTGGTCATGTTTAAAATATTTTTGGCGTGTCAAATGTTGATTGATGAGAAACCTTGAAACAAAGATATAAGAAACTTTACCTAAGTTTTACCCTCTTTAAAATATCAAAAAATAAAATTGAATTCTCTAGAAGTATATTCTCTACATTTCTTGTAAATTTAGAGAGAGAAAGAGAAAGAAAACTTAGATTCTATAAAATCATAAAAGTGTAATTCATATTTTTTTCTCTCTACTTTTATTTTGTTTTATTTTCTATCTGAATCCACAAATTTTGTTTTATTTTCTATCTGAATCCACAAGAAATGCAAAGAAGAGAGTTTTAGAGAATCCAATTTCGTCAACAAATAAGTATATGGTTTGGAGTTTGATTCTTTTAATGGCTAAACTATCTATTTTAATTTTTCAATGCGACCGAGTTGTTATCTTAGTAAGTAATCTTTTAAGGATTGAGTTGTAGTTTACTCAATAATTTTTTTTTAGAATATCATTCTAAAGATATTTAAATTATTTATCTATGAAATTTAATTTTTTTTTTTCAAAAAAAGTATTTTTCTTTCTTGAATTACTTTATCTAAACACCACATTTGAATTGTTTGGAGTTATATGTTTGGCTCTGAAAACTATTTATTTTCTCTAGCTTAATACTTTCCTAAAAATTGTGTTTTTTTTTTGTAGGCTTAAAAATTGTGTTTTTACCTTTTCAAGAGAAGCGTAAGTTCGAATTCCTTCTAATGTTATTTATTATTGGACTAACATCGTGGAAGAATAAAATTGTACGAGTTTGGATGGAATAAAATTGGGAGAGAAAGTAATTTTTGAAGGTATTAAAATTACTACTAATTTACATTTCAAACACCTAAAGGATTGGATTTTGTTACTATTATAACTTGTTGTATTTAAGATTAGTATAATTTTTGTCAAGCCTAAATTGAATAGTTAAACTCTTGTGTAGTTAACTAATAGAGTAAATTACACTTTGGTACCCCGTGGTTTAAAAAATGACATTTTGATACCTTGTGAATGTTATTAAAACCGGACCAGAGAGTGACCCGGACAGACCTTCGGGTCACGGGTTGATTGGTTCAATTGGTTGGAAGTTGGATCGGCTGTCGAACCGGATGACGTCATAAATATATAAATAAAATAAATATTAATTATTTTAAATATGAATATTCCATAATTGATAAAATATAACTATAAACTTTATATAAAAATAAGATATACTTATGAATCCATAATTTTATTGTCATACATAAATAAAATATACAAGTCGCAACATGAATAATTATTAAGTTAGTAAAAATGAAAAAAATAAGTTTTTTTCTTTGTTTTAATAGGTTTACAAAATTTTCTATTGAGTTTCATATTATTTTTTTCATTTGGCCCACAAAACCAACAAAAAAAGCTAAAAAAAAACCACAAAAAATAGTGACCCGGCCAGTTTTCTTAAAAACCGCTTCGAGTCACGGTTCAACCCGGGTCAATCTGGTTCGAAGCGGTTTTGGACGGTTCAAAACGGTCCAATGGTCCAAACCGAGCCGCCTTCACTCTTGGGTCCCGGTCGGCCCGGTTCGATCCGGGTTTCATAACATTGCCTGTGGTATTCTCCATTAACACTTTGGTACCCTTTGGAGCAATTTTGTAATTTTAACCATAACAAATTTTGCAAAAATTACATATTGACCCCAAAAAATTTTCAGAAAATTACAAATAGGTTCCTAGATACATATTAGCTAGGGACTAAAATGAAAACTTTTAAAAAAATTAGGGTCAATATGTAATTTTTGCAAAATTTGTTTTGGTTAAATTTACAAAATAGCTCCAAAGGGTACCAAAATGTTAATGGAGAATACCACAGGGTACCAAAATGTTATTTTTTAAATCACAGGATACCAAAGTGAAATATGACCAAACTACAGGATATCAAAGTGTAATTTGCCCTAAATAATATTTTGTCAAAATCTTTGTCATATTATATTAATAATTGATATACGGAACTATATGTTGGGATAGCTAGCTAGGTTTGTTTGTGTTTCATATTGAAATTCTTGTTGTCAATACATAAGTGAAAAAAAATGAAAAATAAAAGATTAATGGGTTATTTTGATCTTAAATGTATGTCTTAATGTTCATTTTGGTCCTTTATGTTCTAAAAGATTCATAATATTTGTTTTAAATATTGACAAAATGTTTCATTTTCATCCCACATTATTGAATGTAATCATATTTATTTTATTTTAAGCTCGAATGTGATGAGTCCATCTCTATACCTGTTGCTTTTGAAAGTATACTCTCACTATTCAGTTGGAGCCATTATTAGCAAATGATGTCAAATCAAGTCCCGAAAGTGGGCTACTCATTCTATGGTCAAACAAGCAAAGTTGGTTATATCTCTTTCGTTTTAATTCTGAATGCAATGAATTCAAAGCAACGATTTACTCTTAACAAGTCCCTATTCTACCTAGTTGGGACCTTCAATAGATAATAAGATCAAATTGGACTCGAAAGTGAGGTTGAGATCAAAAAGTAAAAAATTTTGAAAAACCATATCTAAACCCACTTTCGAAGCCGATTTGACCTTATTTGCCAACGATTTCAACTAGGAAAAAAAGACTTCCATAAGTAATCTTTAACTTCAAACTTGTCACATTTAGACTTGAAAGGGAGATATATAACCAATTTCGCTTGTTTGACCGAGAAACGAGCTGCCTACTTTTTGGGACATGATTTGATCTCATTTGTTGATGGTCCAACTAGATAGAGGAAGTACTCTTCGAAAGAAATATGTAGCTTTGAATTTGTCAAATTCGAACTTGAAACGAGAAAAATATGTACATTCAATAGTTTGAGATCAAAATGAAACATTTTACTAAAATTTAGGACCAATATGAATCTTTTGAAATATAAAAGACTAAAATAAACATCAAGACATACATTTAAGACTAAAATGACCTTTTAACAAAAAAAAACAGAAAAATCTTAAACAATAATTAATGGCGAAGCCACTTATATACACTACTGTGATTAAATATTAAATTTATAGGTAGTAATGCAATATATAATTATATATCATCACTAATTAATAGCCACTAATATAACACTATTTTTGCCACCTATACCACACCACTAGTTTTAGT
This sequence comes from Chamaecrista fasciculata, assembly GCA_003254925.1. Taxonomy (NCBI): domain Eukaryota; kingdom Viridiplantae; phylum Streptophyta; class Magnoliopsida; order Fabales; family Fabaceae; genus Chamaecrista; species Chamaecrista fasciculata. The sequence goes on from QANZ01005860.1 coordinate 50,848, forward strand.
GTTTTACTATATATATCTTCTATAAATATATAGGTATGGAAGGAGTTGCTAAAAATATAAGTTTAGTGGTGATTTTGGTTGATACCAAAAATGTTGCTTGTGACAATTACTTGAAGGTTTCTACAAATATTCTCTCCTAGGCAGTTTACTTTCAACCACATATACGATTGTCATTACTTTTTGCACAGAAAATGTCTAGTTACACTACTAAATACTAATATTATTATTTGTAACAATTTTGGCAGTCGCCACAAAAGAAAGTATGATAATAAGTGTATTCTCAACGACTTATTAATATATATTTGTGGTGAAAATTTTAGTATTCGTGGATGAATTTATTAATTAATCACCACAAAAAAGTATAATGTTTTCTGAAACATCAAACGTACGTTAATACTTTTTATAGATACAACAATAATTTTAATCATATATAGTTGGTTATGAATTTATATTCTTCATTTATGAAAAAAGTGTATTTATAAGGAAATAATTTTTATATAATATACACGTTAATTTTCAATAAATTAAAATTATATTATGATTTATAGGATCTCGTTTTTATAAACACACCTAATTTTCTCCCATATGTATAATTATTGTGAAAAAAATTAATTATGCACTAATATATTTTTTATTATGAAAATATTAAAAAATAAAAAGACATTTTCTCTTCTAGTTTATCCAAACACAATCATTATTTTTTTCCACAGTATATATATTTTAAATTTGGGTCCTTCTAACATGTGTCCTTAGGGTACATGTTAAGGTTTCTTTTGATTGGTCAAGTAAGTTTTTCAACATTAAAAATTATCTTTTAAATGAATTTTCGTAGATTTCAAGATATGAAATGCTCTACTAACCAATCAGAAGAAACCTTAAAATGTGCCCTAAAAGCACATGTTAGATAAATCCTTTAAGTTTTGTTTTAAATAATTTTTTTAAGACGCAGAAATTGGAACCAATACCGAGGGCCCTGAAATATACCTCAAAACTCAAAAGTAACAAGCAGCTAAAGAATTGTAGACATATAGTTTATAGTATATGCATGACCATCATTCAACATTTGGAGATGGAAGATATTGAATTCTCCAACCACCAAAATACACATGTAACGAACCCGTGATTTGGGACCCAACAATCATATATAAGTTAGTGTATTCTTAACGTTTAGATTGAATGTTTAAATTGGTCCTATGTGTATTACATTGTTGTTTACTTTGGTCCAAAATTACTGTTCTGATCATATCTATTTTTTTTTCAAGTTTGAATGTGAGTTATGAGTTTTTTTTATAAGTATTACTTTATTTAATTGAAGTCGTCAGAAAATAAAATTAAATCGAGGTTGAAATGTGGGCCACTCATTTTATAATTGAACTCGCGAGATTCGTCATATATATCTCATTTTAGGTTTAAACGCGACGATTTTGAGCTATGAGTTATTTTTTATGAGTCTTTTTTTTTCTATCTAGTCAAAGATCATTAACAAATGATGTCAAATTGGATCTGAAAGTGAGTTTGAGACCAATAGATGGAAAATCATGAAAAATTAGTCTCAAACTCTCACTTTTAAATTCAATTTAACCTCATTTGTTGACAGTCATAACTTTACAAAAAAAAAAGACTCATCACGAGCAACTCGTAAACTTTGAACTTTACTCTTTTGACTGTGAAATAAGCGGATTACTTTTTGGGCTCAATTTAATCTTGTTTACTGATTGTCCGAATTGAAGTATTTGTCAAAAGTAACTTGTAACTCTAAAATCGTCGCATTCGAATTTGAAACGAAATAACATGACCATACGAGGTCAATTTTAGTGGTATATTTAAAGGTTTTTAAACCAATTATATCTCAAAATTTTTTTTTTGTGAATTATACTCCTAATCTTGAGATACAATAGAGTAAAACATAAAACATTAAAAATACAATTGATTTAAATATGAAACGGAACACAATTGATAAAAAAATTTTAGAAATACCACTTTTGTATAATGGATTATATATATTAATTAATAATTAATGTATATAACACGAAAAAGTAAAAATAGTGTATGGGTTTCGGTTAAGGGTTGGAGTTAGTGGAGGCCGAATGGTAATGAGACACGAAGTAAAAGACGAAGAACGAAGGAGGCCTTTGATTTGACATCCATTTTCCAAAAAAGGAACGCACTCACTCACTCACTCTTTCATCATATCACATATATTGATCGACTTATATTTGAAGCTACGTCTTTTTGCTTTCCTCACTCTTGCGTTTTTCTGTTAAGGGAAGGGATCGTTCAAAGCAATGCAACAATCCTTTTCATTTTCTCTCTCTTTCTTTCGCTTTCTCTTTCTCTTTAATTTTTTTCTCTCTCGTCGTACACACCTCACAATCTCACACTCTCATTTGGCTAAAATCTAAAAAGCAAAAGGCACGCGCGTCCATCATCGACACAGCAGTATTAATACGTACGAATTCTTCATTCATCAATTAGTGCAGTAGTAAGTAATATATTCAATTCCTCCTTTTGTGTACTATATATATAATAACACTAAGGCCTATCTTCTTGTGTACGTGCTCTTTCAGAAAAACCAAAACAGATCAGAGAGATCAGACTTCAGAGTACTGTGAGTGAATTGGAGGAATTAGTAATTTCTGTAATATCTGGAAATGGAAATGGAAAGTTTAGTGGAATTAAAACACCTTTTCGTGACGGTGTTTCTGTCTTGCGTCGCCGGCGTCCTTGTGATTCCGGCCATCACCGACGTCACCATGTCCGCACTCTGTCCCGGCAAACAACAATGTTCTCTCGCCGTTTTCCTCACCGGATTCCAACAGGCTGTGAGTATTACTTCATTCTGTGTTCATTCGTTTTCATTTTCAATCTTCTTTTAATTACAGTTTTAATTTGTTCGAAACTGGATTTTGCTTTTGTCTTTCTTCTGATTTTACTCTCCGATTGCCTTTTCCTCTTCGTTCGTTATTCTTCTCCTGTTAGCATTAAATACCATTTCCGTGTAAAGTTTAATCCTCAGAAGAAGTGACGGAAAATTAATCCAATACATTCAATTCGTTTCAATGCATGTGTAAAGTTTTTTTGTTTTATTTTTGTGATTTTACTCCTGAATGTCTTTTCCTCTTCGTTCGTTCATCTCCAATTGACATTAAATACCATTTCGTGTATTTTCACAAGCGTATGCACTCAGACGTACGAAGAAGTGACGAAAATTAATCGAATATACATTGTTTTAATGTGTAAAGTTTTATAATAAAATTTAAAGAAAAGGTGAAATAGAAGAATTAATTTTTTTTAATATTTAATTTTTCTATTAAATTGAAGTCAGATATTCCGAATATATCCCAATTAAGGAATTCTGTTACGATTCTGATATATTTGTTAAAATCTGTTACGAAATATTGAGGGAGGTGTGAGTGATGTGACTGATGGATATGCAGGTGACGGGAGTGGGAGCAGTCGTTATGACGCCGTTAATAGGAAACTTGTCAGATGAATACGGCAGGAAAGCTCTGTTAACAGTTCCACTAACGGCGGGCATCATTCCTCTAGGTAATGTGTAACGAGTAAAATAACTATGTTCCCTTTTCTTTCCTCAAACTGCCCTGTAGCCTACCACTCTGTACCACGCTTTTTAGACACTGCATGCCTACTTTACTGCTCCCATGGGATTTTTCCTGGATGCTTAGTAATCAAATTTTTTATAACATTTCATTTTATTTTTAATTTGGATATTTATGAGTCATTTTACTCTTATATGTGCTAATTATAATATAAGTGAGTTAATTAAAAAAGAAAGTTACTCTTTAAAAGAAAAATTAATTAAAAGTTTATCTTTAATTTGCGACTAAAATGAGTTATTTTTCTTTGGTTCTTTCTTTATCAGTCCACTTACTATAACACGTATAAGAGACAAATTATTTATCTCAATTGTTCAGATAATGGCAAAAACCAGAAGAAACCACAATTTGAACTAATAGCAAAAGAAATGTAAAAATTTGAAGATTAAAATGGAATAAAAAATAATTTTAGCCCCACAGTTTGAGAACCAAAATGAGTATTTGATCTAGTTTTAATTCTTTATCTCTATTCTCTATATTATGTTTTAAAATTTATTTATGATTACTAAATAATATTTTATATTTATTTTAACGATAAATAAATAATTCTTTTTTGAACGTTCTAATAGTCTATTATAAATTTATGATATCATTTTTCTCTAGTTTCTATTCTTATGGGTTGTGGATAATGTCTACGTTAATTAGGAAACATTCATTCTTCGAGTTCAACAATTTTGTCTGGAAACAACCCTTTATCATTTCAAAAAGTGGAGTTCTATGGTCCAGCACCGCTTTTCCAAAGCTACACTAACAAATTAGAAGTTTCTTTCTTGCTCTCTCTGCTATATGGAGACTAGAGAAAAAAAAGGATTTTAGTCTCTAAGATGTCATCATCTTCCACTTCAATATTACCTTTTTCGATTCCTCATTATTATATTTGAATGTGTAGTACGATATCATTTGAAGAATTGGAGCTGTATGTGCACTCTTTTCCTTTCACGTTTCCTTAGTGCATGATGGTCCCGTGGGAAAATTAAAGCCACTTGTCATATGAATATCACGATCGATATATGGTCCAGTGTCCACTCCTCCAGTAGCACATATATATAGGATAAACATTAAAGTTAAACAACTACTGGGGTTTCTTTTTTGTTTAAGCACATTCATCATAATGCTTTCTCCAGAAAAAGAGCTTTGTCCATAGACATTTTAATAATTAGTACACTTGCACTCAAAATAAAATTCACCGTTCACAGTTTATTCATAATTGTTAAACTTAAATCTATCTATCCTCTGTTTCTAATTAACCCAAAACGTATTCTTTAAGGTTAATGAATTGGATATATATATATATGTATATAGTAATAATAATTATACCGTCATATATTTGCAGTCATATTGGCATATAGCAGGGCTACCAACTACTTCTACGCATACTATGTTGTCAGAACTCTTGCTGCCATGGTAGGCGAAGGCTCAGTGAACTGCCTCACACTAGCATATGTGGTATTTCCTGAATCCTATAATACTATATTGGAAATGATAATCTACAAGTGGGATAAAGATAAAGAGAGTTAGAAAAAGAAAATTGAATATTAAAAACAATTCAGTATAGAGATTTATTCCTTAATGTTATTGTTAAATGTTAATTTTTAGGCAGACAAGGTTGGAGAGAGGAAAAGAGCATCTGCGTTCGGAATCCTTGCTGGTGTGGTCTCTGCATCATTTGTCTGTGGAACCTTAACTGCACGTTTCCTTTCCACTGCTTTAACATTTCAGGTTTATTACTTATTATTATTTATTTATTTATCTCAAGCTCTCTAATCTCACCCATCTTTTTCTACGTCATCAAACTAGTCAATTGTGGCATCTCACACTCATATTATTATCAAGTTGTTGACTGATGTAATTGTTCAGGTCTCTGCATTCTTATCGATGGCTGCAGTGGTGTACATGAGAATTTTTCTGAATGAAAGTGTCCCTAGTGGTAGTAATAGTGGTATGAGGCAATCTCTGGTGAAAGAAAGCAAAGAGGCAAATGTTGAAGAAGAGTGTGAGAATAATAGTTCATCAAGGACAAAAGGAATATTCAAGAGACTTCCTTCGGTGGGGGATTTGATTTGCTTGCTCAAGAGCAGGTGTGTAAAGTAGTTCAAGAATATTAGCATTATATATTTATTTATTTTGAGGACATAAATAATATTTGGAATTATTGCAGCCCTACATTTTTACGAGCAGCTATCGTTTTGTTCTTCAATAGTCTCGCAGATGGTGGGTTGCAGACTTCATTGCTGGTAAATTGTTAGTCTCCTTATTTTGTAGAAAGTCTATCTCACACACACACACGATATGGACAATAATGCAAAAGTTAGTTATAAACAGAAAAGGTTTAAGGATGATCAAAGTTCAAAGTCATGTTGTAATTTATGTTTTTAACATGACAATTGCAGTACTTCTTAAAGGCCCGTTTTGAATTCAGCAAGGATCAATTTGCTGATCTAATGCTAATTAGTGGGATTGGAGGAACTATTGCACAAGTATGCTGTTCTTCTAAACTCCAAGCACTCTTCTATTTTGTTCCGAAGTTTTTTATTCCATATTAATTCCTTCTGCTCTCTATTTGGTTTGAAATTTGAACACTCCAGCTACTTTTCATGCCCATACTATTACCTGCTATAGGAGAGGAGAAGTTGCTCTCAACAGGGCTCTTTGTTGGCTTCCTAAGTGTAAGCTCCGACCTCGCTTTTCTTCAATCATTTTCTTGGTTTTGAAGCCAAGATAGTATTTCAGATAATAATTACTGACGGTTCATAATATATATGATACTATGCAGTTCTTGGCTTACAGCATATCGTGGTCGCCATGGGTAATTTTTCTTTAAAATTCATTCACTTTCTGGCATTTCCTTGTATCTTTTAGAAAAGAGCCCTTGAAGAAACTTTCCAACTTCGCAGGTTCCTTATGCTATAGCAATGTGCTCTGTTTTTGGAGTTTTTGTTCGCCCAGCAGTAAGTTTCAACTTGAATCCTGTTCAACTCTTTTGTGTTGTAGATACTATAAAGCACATACACTTTATTTCGAGAGAGCGTTGTCGTGTTTGACACGTGTACGACACGTGTCTATGAGTGTCAAAACTTGAAATGATTTTTTTTACAACTCTGTCACAATGAAAAAATAGAAAAAATTGACATATGACATATTTCACGAATATATATTTTAATTTTTAAAGATTTCATTAAAATTTATAAATTTTCATTTGTCTCTTCATTTTTTAACTACTATTAATATATATAAATCCATGTGTATATGTCAGTGTCGTTGTATCTATGCTTTATAGTATAGATATGTACTACTAGGGCATAGTATTCTGATCAGTGATCACTTACGCTGTGAACAGATAAGTAGCATTGCATCCAAACAAGTAGGCCCTACTGAACAGGTGTGGCTTCTCACACATTTGTTAAGTATGTTTTGTTCCTATATTCAGCTTTCTAATCTAAATGATCACTTCTTGACTCTTTGATATAGGGAATGGTTCAAGGATCTCTTTCTGGAATTAGTTCCTGCGCCAGCATCATTTCTCCATTAATTTTCAGTCCACTGACAGGTAATGAAAAACACAATCCAAAGACACTAAGTTCTTAAAGAAATAGGTGATAGAAACTAAAATATTGTCTATGTATATATGCAGCCTTGTTCCTGTCGGATAAAGCACCGTTTTATTTTCCTGGCTTTAGTATAATGTGCATTGCTCTTGCACTGGTAAGATAATCTTTCCACTTCAAGCTTCCAATATTTCTATTAAGAAACAATCACCATAAGATCATTTGAATTATCAAGACTGTAGGACTAGAATTTTCATGGATTATCAAAGATTTGGCTTTAATGATCATAGATCTCTAATTACTCAGGTCCATCTTATGCTGACTGCTCAAAATTTTTCTATAAGAATTTGTCTAATAGTAATAGCTGATCAAATTTTCTCGGTCAAATAATTAACATATTACACATTACATTGCAGATGATTGCTTTTGTTCAGAGTATTATAATGATCCGAGCTGCTTCTTCTGGTGTCAGCGACAAAATCAGCAGGACAGTGTTGGTCTAAGATAAGAATGGAGGAGATTTTGTTATAAAGGAACATATCTATTTATGCTTCGTGTTGCCTTAACAAATTTTTCGTTGAAGGCCTATTACAAGAGATGAATCATAAGGATTTACAAGCAACAGCACTAACAACTTCTTCTTGGGACTTAACTATATAAGGTATTGCAGTCCGGATCAAAACAGCTTACTGCAAGTTTGATGAAATGGAAGGCGAAAGTTGTTTATGAAGAATATGTTTTTTGGTAAACCACTTGGAAAAGGATACGTTTTCAGTCACTCAGAATAGGAAATATTGTATATATAAGATATGATAATGTATTTAGTCTTTTCACCATTTCGGGGCTGTTTATATAAGATGTGTGTGTTATATAATATTTAAGTTTTCTAAATATTATTGTTTTCAACAAAGTCTCTAATGCGATGTCTGTAACCGATGAGATAGGATGAGCACAAGACATCAAACATCTAGGAATTTCATTGTCGTGTTTTCTTTCCACTTCATGTGTTTCTCACTGCATACTCTAAAAAGAAAAGGCCAAAGTGCCCTTTTGGTAAGTCTCAATTTGGTTCCGTATTTTTTGTTGTTGCACTTTTGGTCTCATATCTTTTGGTCAAATGCATAATTGGTCCCATATTTTTACAAAAAATTTCATCATTAATCGTAGAATGTGAAACTTTTTGCAACGATGTGAGATCAATTCTATAATATGACCAAAAGATATAAAACAAATTCTATAATCTGACCAAAAGATATAGGACCAAAAGTGCAACAAAAAAATATACGAGACCAAATTGAGATCTAAGCGAAAGATATCAGACCAAAAGTGTAACAAAAAAAAATACGGGACCAAATTGAAACCTAAGCAAAAGATATGGGACCGAAAGTACACTTTGACCCAAAAAAAAATTGAAGTGTCCAAGAGACCCTTGGGCATCAATCTCTTAATCAGCTCGTTTCAACCTTTGACATCCAATTATTGCAGCAAAGTAGATGGAAGCATAATGCTTCATGCATGCACGAAAACTATGTGAAGTAAAACATCGAAGCATGACTCATGAATGGGAAATAATATCTAATTCAAGTTGTCACTAATACCACTAAGGTAAACAAACAAGGATTTGTGCAAAAAGACTCGTGATTGACAATGAAGAAACAGAAAGAAGGGAAGGAAAGAAGTTAGGGGAGAAAGTAAAAATTTAAATGAGGAGAAGAGGAAGTTAGCCTTCTATATCTCTTCCTCTCATCCCAATCAACTATTAATCTTTCCTTATCATTTCCTCCAATTTTCAACTTCCTAGAAAGAAAAGAGATCCCAATTATCTTCCCCTTTATCCTTCTCTTTCTTAATTCTCAACCCAAACATACCCATTATGTATTCATAGCATGTAGAAGCAAAGTCAATATTCAAATATTTTATTGTACATCATCAAATTGATATATCACATGAATGTCACACCTATAAGTTAAACCTGTAAAATATATTACTATCGGAAATAAATCTCAGCCCCTCCCAAACAAAGTTGAGACATCATCTACTATAAGCACAAAAGCCTAAACAATATACAAGGCTTGTAAACTGAATTCCATATGATCAGGCTGAATTATTTTCATGCTCCAAATGCAGGCAATCCACCTCACTGAATTGGAAACATGTCATCATCATTTTTATCGTCCATGTCGTCCAGATACCTGAATTTAAGATCATCCCATCCTTGTCCTCTATATTTAAAACTTGAATTCAGATAGCAATTCGTCTCCTGAAATAAGTTCAGGTTGTCCACGAGCTTATGATACGCATTGCATTCACAACACTGCCAAATATGGTTGCAACAAAGAGGTCAGCATTCTTCGTATTGACATAAGAATTTTTATATAGATGCAAAAGTTTCAGTTCATTTGCACGATCAACTTTATGGATCAAAGATAAAATGTCCAGAATTAAGACAGTTTAAGGAATAACCTACGAACTACTTACTGTGACAGAAACGTAAGAACTTGATTGGGATGAGAGTTTGGAAGTGAAGTGAGATGGGATGGTTTGGAAACATTCTAAATCATTTAAATGTTCATATTTCTAACTTTGGCGGGTTTGAGATGGTTTAGAATTTTAATAACTTTTATTTTTCCTTTTAACCACATCACACTTTCTTATTTTCTTAAACTTTACCCTCATATTTTCTCACCCTCTTAACTAATCCTTCTTTTGCTTATATTTTATCACCTTCTCCAAAAACTCTAATCCCTTCTTCTACATTGTAATTTTTCTCACAATTATACAAATCTAAATTTGTTCTTTCTCCTTCTCTTTTTTGGTTCATAAGTGAATAACTAGATGATAATATACTATGTCTGAGTTACATAAGTATATTATTTTATACTTGTAGATTCTATTGCACTATAATAATTTTTAAAAGAATAGTTTACTATAACTGATTATTTTTTTGAAAGAAATCGTTATAAGAGTACTAATGAAATTTTTATCTTTGAAATCTATCACACCCTCTCAATCAAGGTTATTAAAACCGGACCGGTCATTGAACCGACCGAAGCAGCGGTTCAAGGTTCAATGGTTCAACCGGGGTCGGACCGTTAATAATTAAATAAATAAAAAATAATATATTTAATTCAATATAATAAAAATATATAATAAACTCTTTAAATTTAAGCTGGATTCAGTAAGAAAGTGATAATTAAGAGGATAAAAAATCAAATTTTGAAGTAAAAACTATTCAATAGTGTATTATTTTGAGTCTAAACATAATAAGAAAAAAATATTCTTTAAAATAGCATCATTTTAATCAAGAAAAAATAAAAAAAATAAAAAATTAGAACAAAAAAACCTGAACCGGTTCAACCTCAAAACCGGCCGGTTCAAAGCGGTTTTCCCGGTTTTTGACCGGTTCAGGCGGTTCTTGACCGGTTCTTAGCATGTCCGGTTTTTTGCTCAACTCGGACCGGACCACTGGCCGGTTCACAGTTCGACCGGTACGGTCCGGTTTTCATAACTATGCTCTCAATAATATGATTACACCGAAACAGTGGGAATGAAATGAGATATCTAACCCACCTCACTCCCACTTTCTTTAAAACTCCTAATCAAGCCCTAAAGTGGTAGCCAAAATTCCCAGACCAAACATTAATACCTATAACAAGTAATACCATGTATCCAGCTACACAAATCCTCTGCATTTGGGAGGCCCCTAAATTTCTCTGCATTTGAACACCTTCACAGCTCAACATCAAAATGCGGCGTTTCATTTGATGAAAAATGAAATCAGGCAACCACGTGTCAAGATCATAACAGAGAAAATGAAATCGGGTGACCAGAAATTGACCAAATGCAGAGAATTCCAGAGAGATCCAAATTTAGAGGATCCAACTTCATGTATCATGTATTTGTTCAACCAACAGATTCTTTTGCAAGTAGGAATCAACCGTCAAAAACATTTTGGCTGCCCGCTTGACTAACCATCTTGACCCAATATTATGGATTATTATTCATATTTCATAATAAAATTTTCAATTTCAATCAGAAAAATACTGATATCTATGAAACGAAGGCTCACCAAGATCCTTACCTGCACAAAAACAGTTCCATCAGTGTAAGCATGAGGATTGATAGCCCTTGTAGTTCTCTGGCCACAGATGGTACAAGTAAAGGCCACAAGCATCCTTCGACGAGGCGATTTTGTGAAAAGAGACCAAGGGAAAGTGGAGATGTTTGCATTTCCAGATTCATTATCCCTCCCCCCTGCTGGAACAGACGGCCCTTCCATGCCTGAATCTGTAGTCCACCCTCTTCCCGCCGCAGCACTCAGCACTAATCCCATCGCAGCATCCTAACGCACCGAATTTCTATCAGAATCGAAGATATGATATTCATGGAAGAAAACAATTCAATTGTCCTTCGTTGCATCCAATTAATTAATATCCGAAAGAACACATGATATAGAATTTCAGATGAATTGAAATTTCGAGAAAGAATCAACAACATACCTTGGAAAGAGGGGAAAGGGAGAGGCGACGATCGCTGAGAACCGGAAGGTTCTCGATCTTCTTGGAGTCGAATTGCGAGTTCGAATCAGTATCATCATCACCTGAAAACAAAACTGAAACACGATGAGGAAATCTGAATCACGTGAATTAGAAAATTAAAAAGAAATAAAAATGGATCAAAAAGAGAAGAAAGAGGAGATGAAAAATACGCTTGTTGGATGAGGAACGACAGAGAAGAGTCGTCCTAGGAGAAAGGCGTCTTGTTGAGGGAGGAAAAATGGAGAAAGGAGAAGAGGAAGAAGTGATAGTGGCAGAAGAAGAACTCGCCATGGCTTCCATAAACGGTGTAAGCTTCGTGACAAACTCGTCTTCTTTTTGGCTTTGCTTGTTAATAATGAATGTAATATCGTCTCGTCGTCAAACAACTCAAACCGCAAATATCGGGACTCACTCACTCATTCATTCAGAGAGCTTGGAATATGGCCCACAACCAGGCCCATTCTATATTCATTTAAATCAACTTATCTTGGCCCATTGGACTGCTCTGGAATTACAGTTGTATTTACTGGTTTGGTTGGAGAAACAATGGGTTCTAAACATTGGTTGTGTTTAAAAAAAAAAATTATGCTTATATTAACTTAAATTTGATTCTTAAGGAAAAATAAAATGTATTTTAGTCTCTGACATAAAGAATAACTTGCAATTTAATCCCAGATCATTATCATCAAATTAGTCTCTCAAAAATGACATTCCCTATAATATCACCCTTATACTCTATTTTTGTTTATAATTTGATGATTCAATTAAGATAATATTAAGTTAAAGATTTTTTTAGTTAAAAAATTAAGTATAAAAGTGATTAATTATTAATATTAAAAGAAATTTGTATGTAAAGATAACAATGAAAAAACTTTTATGTGTAAGGACTAAATAGACGATAATAATTTTTTAAAAAAATTAAATTGAAAGTCAATATATATGTGACTAAAATATAATTTACATTTGTAAAAGATAAATCTTTTAGGTATGTAAAGATAAATCTTTTATAACAAGTATGATTTTCGTATATGTTTAGAATATGCTTATATAGTGTTAATTGTCTCTATAATTTCTCACCTCAAGTTATAAGATCTTTGAGGAGTCAGAGCTTTTATCACCTCATGTTGATACAATTTCTCACATTATCTCCGGGCAGACTTTGAATATAATGAAATGGGACTTCATACTTTGGCCTCTACTTCTAGGAATGTAAAATAATGCATTAAGGAAAACAGTCACATGAAGTTGTAAATCTAAAGGGATTGCATAAATTTCAATCAATCACTTCATCTATCCATAGCTAAATCACAGAAAGGGGTTATTAAACCCAGGCATGAGAGTATATGCATTAAAAAACTAGCAAACAACACTGACATGTATGGAAAAAATATCGAAAATCATAACATTGATCTAAAATAAAAGTCAATAGCACTTGCATATAATGTTATGTTTAGACATACATGAGCAAGATTCCACTCAACAGTTTATGTCAATCCTATGTTATATACAATTGCAACCATTCTTTTGAAATGGCAAAGTTTTGACTTATGAACCTGTGATTCAACTGAACAAGTCCTCTTGGCTAACAGTATCTCCCCCATCATCATCATCATCATCAGAACCATCGCTATTAGCATTGAATGTCAGTATCAACTCTAGAAGTTCCTGACCGGAAGCCGAGTTTTCTCCATCACGCTCTGTGCTAGTCCTCCTTCTTGGAAGTGAAAGCAGTTGCAACATAAGATCTTGAGGAGAAGCTAACCGGTACATCCAGCCCCTAGCCTTCGGTTTCTGTTGGACACACAAAATTAACATCAATAGCATCATTACAATGACCGACAAAATTATCATTGTTGCCATTGTCACCATTAATATCATAATTATCACCACCGCCAACACCATCATTGTTGTTGTCACCATCATCCATATCATCATCACCATCATCACCACCACCACAATCATCATCATCATCATCACCATCATCATCATCAATATCATCATCATCGTCGTCGTCGTCATCATCATCATCATTGTCATCGTCGTCGTCATCAGAGGAATCATCAAAATCGTCATCGTCGTCGTCGTAGTCATCATCATCATCATCATAGTAATCACCACCACCCATTCCAAACCAATGAATTGGATCAAATATGAGAACCGTCTTCAAAGAAGTAACAGCAGAGAAATCAGCCCTCTGCTGCCCATAACGTTCAAAAAACATAATAACCTATTCTTCCATATCAACAATTAACGTCAAAACATGGGTTTTAATGCACACTTTTATGTCTTCTCTATCTGGAACAGCTTTTCTATTTTCCCATAATCATTGGAAAACAAATGAAGGTCATTATTTCATCTAACAAAGAGAACTTAGAAAAATCATATTTCTTGCTTCAAGCGTCATTATTACACCCAAAATCACGAACCCAAACCAAATTTTACACACAAGCGTCATTTTTACTATCAACATCACAATATAATAAAATCGTTTCTATCTCATCTATAGAACACATTGATATCTTTTCCCCAGCCTTCAACCATGGCAAACCACCCTTAAGGACTATTACGACTCAGAAAACATAGTCAGATAAACGAGGTTTGTTGAGAAGGAAGGGATCCATCATTTAAAAGAAACTAGTTGGAAAAGAGCCAAGAATCTACAAGTTTTTACTGTGGATGACATCAAACGTCTTTCTAGTACTTATTGAAGGTTGAAGCTAGATCCTCAAATTCAAAGATACATGTTAGAAAGGATTATGATGCTGTTGGGGGAATTTGGGAAGCAAGAAAAAGTATTTAATAACTTGAAATGCTCCTAGGGAACTGTCAAGGTCGGTGATGGACATGTGAAAGCTTATTAGGGGAGGTTCTACAGGACGTTGTCAGGAAAATGGGAATAAAAAGGAACTTGGTGAGAATTCACAACAGGCAGATTACCTTCCAGAGGCAGAGAAAGGAAGAAGACCACAAAGAATTTGAAAGTATAATTTGGCAGTTGAAAACAATTTTCCTCATTAATATTAACCTAAAAAAAAAACACCCCTAAACCCTAAAACCAATGATTTTGTAAGAGTGATCCCAAACAGCATTTAAAGTTCAAGTATCTACTAAAACAGTTTACAAACGTGAGTTAGAGTACTATCTGATACCAGTCTTCCTTCCAAGCCTATTTTGACTTATAATCAGAATATTCAAATTCAAAATAGCAGTTCCACTTAGCAGTTTCCTTTACAGTTATTTACATGTCTAATAATATAGCAGTTATTAAAGTTTTATTTAGCAGTTACTTATGAGGATATGTTATAAATATCCATTATGTTTTTTCATCTATTCTGATGTATAATGGGTATTGTCCACCTATGGACATTGCTATTAAGAATTAAGTGTTAAGATCCTTGCCTTCAATTCTGTAATAGCTTCTTTCTTTTCCTTTTCCTAATTTCCCTTACAACTCAATCCTCAACCCTACCAGTATCTGTATCGTAAACATAAAAAGGCATCACACCCCATATAATCATATTCATTAAGTGAGTGAGTGAGTGACTTGCAATAATTAGCTCAAGAAGATAGTTCATACCTGCTCAATGTTTTTGGGTAAAGTAGCCTTCTCAAAGGCCTTCGGTGTCCATATCTTAATGTCATTATCAATTCCACTGCTTGCAAGAACCATTGTATGAGGATGAGATTCAATGCAATTAACCACACGCTTATCAGCTTCCATGACACGAATAAGCTTGCCATCCTTCTTTCTCCAGATGAAGATCCGGCCACAATCTGACCCACTCACCACGTACTCACATTTGGGGCCACAAAAATTAACACCCTTCACTGTCTCACAATTTCTGTGCCCCTTATAAACTTGAGGAATAACTTTGTCATCAGCATCCATGTTTGATAGAGATGCTGAAGAGCAGTGACCTCCCACTTCACTAGCATCACTGTTCGTAGAAACTGGGGACCCGGGAACTGGGTTAGGTCCCAAACCCATATCTCGGGTAAAAAGATAAATGAATTCATCATTGTATGACACAAGCAGCTCACTCTGTTCAGAAAAGGCCAGGCCTGTTATTCCAACATGCTCATCACCAATCAAATGTGGTGGGCAAAAGACGTCAGTGGGTTGATCAAAATCAGTTGATCCATCCCGCTTGTATTTGCGAATATCAAAAAGTCGAGTGTACTCATCAGACCCAGCAACAGCAAAGAGATTCGGGTTCCTTGGATCAATTGTAATTGCATTAAGATGGATGACCGGCATGTACCTTCTATGATTTATTGGTTGGCAAGTAAAAAGCTCTGTTGCAGTCCCATTTCTCAGATCAAACTGTAATGATGCTGAGTATTACTTTCCTACATAGCTATAATTCTAAAATGAAAATCTATCATCTACCTAGAGCAGTGAGATACAAAGGCACCAACAGTGGATTTTCCCATTAAAACAGCTCATGCATTTCCTACGTAAAATCAACTAGTTATTTAGGGTTACAAGTTAAGTATTTCAAATTAAAACGATGAAAGTCATGAAAAGGCTGCAAGCAAGGATTAAATATCAGTTTAACTATGGAAATCAACATCCTATTCCTAGGTACAGCTCATCAAATTTGTCTGTCTCAGTTGCCCTTCACCCCAATAGAGAAAGTTATCAGTAAAAAGGCTTGCCCAAGTGAGACTACGAGATAAACAATAAAAAATTGAAAACAAGATCATTCACTTACATGCTGTACTAATCCATCTTCACCACAGGTATAGAATATATGTGGACTACCAGGCTCAATAGCCAACTTATGAGCCCGTCCTTGATGCCTGGCCAGTAACTTAGTCTCAACTCCTCCACGTTCCAGAAGTTTTGCATGTCTCACCTAAAATTGAGAGTACACTCTCATAAGGAATCAACCTTTCTCACATGAACAACATATTAAGTTTCATACACATTAATAGAAAAATAGAACATTATATTTACCATGGTGAAGAAGTAGATAAACAACTCCAGCAAATAAATTATAATAACTGTAACCATATATTACATTTTGTGACCATAAAGATAATAATAGCATGATCCATATAGCCGACCCCACCTAGTGGGAAAAGGCTTTGGTCGTTGTTGTTATTGTTGTAAAGATAATAACATGAATAAATTACAGATAATTACCATCGTTAGACAAAAATATGTGTTCCTGAGATAGCACACTCAAAGAGAAATGGAAGGGTCCTTTTCATAGTTTGACAAATATGAGAGAAAGGATTGAAGGGAAATGTTGAACTATTAAAATGTAAAGGGGACTATCCTTATCACAATGTGACAGATATGTTAGGATGTACCTGTCCATCAGCCGCACAGGTCACAATGCTTCGATCATCTGAGTGGGGCATAATCTTTGCTTGGAAAACGTTGTTAACATGACCAGAATGGAAAGACAATTTAGTATGCCCAGTCTCCCAGTCCCAGAGGATAACTCTCCTGTCATCCGAGCCTGACACCAGAATGTCACCATCTCCATTGAAGCTTACAGTGTTTACACAACCTCTGTGCTTTTCCAGCTTCCTATGTATATCAAGTCGGAGGACGAGATCCTGAAGTATAATACATAAAATAGTTTAGAGTTTCAAGCTTCATAAAACTGAGGAACATACAGGGTGAAAAAATACAATTATTTAAAGGGAAGAGCAGGAAAGTAAATTTCAGCATCAACATAATAAGACAAGGAACTGTTTGACAGGGTAGATTATTATTTTTATCCAATTTCAGATGGTTGATAAGATCGAAAGAGTTTACAGTCCAATATGGGAATAAAGGGAGACCATTAAAACTGGCATGTCTATAGTGACACTACACATAAAAGAATAAGTCCAATATCGAAATCGGCTCTTATTGTGATAAAATTGCTTCTGATCCAAGGGAACCATGAAAAAGGAGAAGCAGGAGTAGTTTTCTAAAATATTTGCGATCCTAAATTTTAATCTTTCGATGTGAAGAGATTTTATTAAAGAGGGAGAAGAGAAAGAATCCAATAAAACTAGTACATAACATATGCTCAAGTCGACATAGTTTTAAAATTAATTTTGATCTCTTCTAGATGGCAGCACACCAAACAAAAACAAACAATCCTGTACACATAATGCCACCAAGGCATTACTGAATAAAACTTGTGAAACCAGTGCTGGTTCTGGTTAACTGTGCCGCTATGCATCATAATTTGAAGCTTGTGTCCCAGCCTGAAAACAGTCCACAGTATAGTGATGATCACCAACATACAATCATGAAAAAAGTCCAAATAAAAACGGTGCTAAATTAAGGGCACCAATATTTAGGACAGCCTTCAGTTCCATTAGCTTCAATCCTAGTTATGGTCCAAGTTTGGATCTGTGTTTAAAAAACCCCATTATCTTCTTAAAGAACTACATCCATTGGCAGCCAACCGTATTCATGACGAGAACAAGGCAACCATTTCAATTTTAAACCAATCTCTTAACTTCTAAAAGGCAATCTAAAAGTTTTCTCGAGAATCAAGCAGAAATTGCCAAGCAAAAACTGAAAAATACACCACTCAATAGCAATATGCGAAAAGAAGAAACGTTTATCAGCTCCAACACAACACAACACAACACAACAGACCTGACCTATAACTATTGCACTTGGATCACAAAAGTTCAGTTCACCATCCTTCCAATTAAGATATGCTTCGACAAGCAGTATAACTAACAGTATAGCTAAGAACAGAAAATTCTGGACAATCAGACCTCAGAGCCGCCGAGACGGTGAACGAAATTCCTGCCGGAAAGCTCGCCGACCTCTCGCTGCCAGACATCGACTACTGCGTTGTTGTCGATGCTCGTCCTCGGCCTCTTGTTCATCCTCTACACAAGAAAACGCGTCCGGTAACGGCAGATTGTTATCAATCTAGTAATCAACGGTGAATTATTCAGACATTCAAAAAAAAAAAAACCGCAGGCGAATGAGGATTGTGATGAACAGGTTAGAAATCGAATCATCGGAAATCTTACCAGGATGGATCGATTTCGGCCAAGACAGTGGAATTGCAGTCACCTATAGAGCAATCGCTGATAAAGAAAAGTTTCTCTCTCTAGCTCTCTCTCTCTCTTTCTGTGTGAAGTATAGAAGAAATGAAAAACAGTGTGCTTCGCTCTTTCTCTAATCTAATTTGCCATTAATTATTACTACCTTTTTGTTTGGATTTCTTGATTTTGGACCATTTTCTTTCTTCTACCATCATCTTGAAACGCCCACGTAAGTGAAGGAAACGCACGCACGAGGAACAGAAAATAGTACTAATATTGCGATTGTGAGACGTGGATAAAGATAAACTTCGAAGGAAAATAATTTTTAGAAGTAATTATTCTTTTAAATATATCAAAATTATAAAAGAAAGTATTTAATTACTTCCAAAAATTACTTTCCTTTTTAAATTTACTTTCCAATGGCCTTCACACTAAACATGGGCTCTATTTGTGGTGATTGAGACTCAATGAAAGTGGTTTAGTTTGAAGTTTTGGACTGTTCAAATGATTTGAACCGTTTAGAACTATCTTGAATTGAGTTGGTTAGGATTGGACCATGATCCGGATAGTTTTTTACAAACTAGTTGGGTCACTATATCATTTTATAGGGTTTTTTTTTGTTGATTTGATGAGTTAAATAAAAAACAAAAAATAATATATATTCCAATATAAAACTAGTATTAACCCCGTNTAAATTGCTACTAAATAAGTGCCGCTATTTCTCAGTTTTCCGGTAGTGTACGTACAGAACACCATACAAGTATAATTATATTTGACGTATTTTTTTTTTTNCTAGTATTAACCCCGTGGAATTCCACGGGTGAGTCTTAAGTTTATCCGATATATAATATTATATATAAACTAACAAATTTTATAATTAAAAGGTAATAAACAAATGTTAATATTGTACATTTATTTTATATACTAAAATAATCAGGGTGCGACATTCTATTTTTTATTACTACATAATTGTTGTAGTTATAAAAACTTTTGATTAAACAATTTTAATTCTCATAAAATCTTTTGCTTCATCAAAATGACATCATAAGTTGAGTTACTTTGCTTGTTAAATATGTGAGATTTGTTTATTTTTGTTGTCAATATATATTACTATTAAAACAGTAAATTAGTCATACGATCGATGAAATATTTGATATTTTTTTTATGAACATTTAAAAAAGGTAGAAAATATTTAACGAAGTTTTGT
>QANZ01005865.1:8448-18604 GCA_003254925.1 Chamaecrista fasciculata
CCTGATCCATAACCAAGATATCGCAGAACAATAGGGTCGGTGCCATGGAGGTACGAAGGTTAAAATTGGTTTTGGTAACAAACGATCACTCACGTGTTTTGGGTACTCGTGATGGCTTGCTAGAGTCCGCTCACGACTTGTAGGACATAGGGATGACCTACTGCCAACTTCACGTGGGGCCTGCTGGGTCACACACGAGCAGGATTAGAACACACTTTATAAGCGACACGAATTAGGGTAATTCGTGGGTCACTCCGTGGCCTAATTTAAGACACAGAGGAATTGTTTGGGACATTATATCTTGTCTTAAATTTTCTACAGTTTAAATAATTGTTAAATGAATAATAGAGATTAATTATTTACAATTTAAATATTAGGAATAATAAATCAAATAATTCCTAAAAGTTAGGAGATTATTGATTTATAAAATTCCCTAATATTGGCATAGAGGGTGGCGCCTCATTTATAGATGATTTAATTAATAAAAATGTTTTATTAATTTAAGTCATGAGTTTGAATTTGAGTTTGAGATTCAAGATTTGAATTAAGATATTGGGGTAATATTTTAATTCAATAAAGAATTTAAATTCAGAATTCAAATTTTGAATTAAAGATATTAAGGTAATATTTTAATTCAAAAACATTGGGATAAAATAAGTTGGTTATGACTTCCTAAAAGTTAGGAGTTATTTTTTATTTATAAAATTCCCAATAATTAAGCAAACTAGGCGCCTAGCTCATGTGGGTCCCATTGGAAGATTTGATCTTCAATTTGATTCTATGAGTTAGGGATTTGAATTTGAATTAAAATATTATGGTAATATTTTAATTAGATATTCAAGTCTTAAAGATATGATATTATTGTAATATCATGATTTTATATTTATAAAATTACCATAATTTTGGTAATTATAAAGCTAAAAGTCGCCTAGCTCAATTAATTCATGCATAATTGTGAAAAACCCTAAGTTTGCTAAGGCAAGTCGATTTTCCTCCTTGTTGAGAGAGAAATTTCGCCACCCACATTCCTAGAGAGAGAAGTCGATTTTCTTCTAAGGGGTTAGGAGAGAAATCGAAAGTTGTGGGTTCCTAGGGTTCTTGAGAGAAGAAGAACAAAAGGTGTTTTGTTGCTGTCTTCCTCCCTATTGCGCCACCTAGCCAGAATTCAGAGAAGGAGTTCCTGAGTTCAAAAGCTGTAGATTGAATCCCGAGTTTCTTTGGAGAAAGAAGCAAGGAGGCTAGCACCTCGTGTTCGGGAAACTGTTCGTGTGGATTACCGGTGGAGGAAGGACGTGGATACGGACTTCTAGACTCACCAAGTTCAACCAACCGATTGAAAGCTTGAGGTATAACACTTTTCATATCTGGTTTTAAATTCAACTAGCGGATCTCGTGGTGGGATTTTCCTGGGGGCGCAAGTTTTTTTTATTTACCGTTTGCTTCCGCTGCGTGTTTCCACGGGGATTTCCCACCACTTACCTGGGGCATGGTTGTGTGGGGCGACCATGCCCTTGATAAGGGCATTGTCCTCTGTGTGACTAGTCGGGGTGGCCTTTGATGAGCCCTTTCTCTTTCTATATTATCAATATATATTGTCTCTATAAATAAACTCTTATCAATTAGTTTGCAGCTTAACTTTATAAAAATTGAACTTGTCTTGGAATTGTTGACTCTGAATAATTAGGAAGGGTATAAAACTAAATAGATTTTTAAAAAAAAGATTTATTTTTTATTGGAAATTCAAAGGAAGTACATATACTACATTCACAAAAGGGTTCTATAATAGTAATTTGATAATAATTAAGTGATGCAGAGATTAAAGAGAGGTTATATATATATATATAAAGTAGCTTTAATTTTTTTTAAAGTGATTATTAATCACATGCTCATTCATCCAAAGCAGTTGGCGTCTCAACTTGTCCTCATCCACCTAAAATCCCAAAAGAGATTGATATATATAAACATTAAGTATCTTTTGCAAGGATATTTTTTTCACTTACTTTATATTTCAGTTATAAATTGTTTCAATATGATAAACAAGAAAAATTCATTCTTACATAGCATATATATTAATATTAATTGTCAAATTATATTTTTTAACCTACCTAAATAAATAAATTTCTTAAGATTAGAAAATGAGAGAAATTTTTTTTAATCTTTAAATTTGTCTCAAAACTATAACGTAAGGCTTAGTTCGTTTGCGCTTATAATCAAGTCATATTAAATTATAATCGTAATAATCGTGTTGCTTACGATTTTTTTAGTGATTAAATTATAATCATGATTTTTTAATAATCAAACACACTCAATTACAATTATAGTCCTATATATATGCGTATAATTACCTATACTCAAATATATTCAATCACACATCACAAGGACAAAATGGCCATTTATCTGAATATTGGGCCAACTTGTAAATACTCATTCTTGTCTTGGACTGAAATGTTATCTTGCCCAGATGATTTAGGATTCAAATTGACATTTTGATAGAATTTGAATCCCCTGTTACCCATCTAAGCTGTTTCACCAAAGTTTGCAGAGCCAACATCATCACTCCACTATGCGTTTTGAGTTTGTTCATGTGTAAAAATGTTGATTTGTATAAATTTGATGAGTTGTTTTATTTTTTTTTATTTTTTGGTGCTAGAATGTTATTTAACGGTCCACGTCAGTAATTAACGTTTCAATTGGGCACTTTCACGTCTAGCTCAATCTTTTTGGAATAGCTGGGTAACGAAAGAATCAAATTGTAACGAGTTAGATAAATTCAAGGATTGAGTTGTACACTCGCAAAAATTCAAGGACTAAATTGTCAGTGCTTGTATAATTCAAGGATCAAAAAGTTAGTTTACTCATTTATGATTGTTGGAAACATATTTTTAATTTATTTTAAAATAAAAAAATGTGAATAAAAAAATTAAGATAATTTAATACTTCCTAATGATGCCAATGTTAAGTTGATGAGACGCTCCAACATGCCATGAATTGTTGTTAAAATCACAAATTCGGCCCAAATGGCAAACAATGATTTTCTCCATAAAAGGGAAGATTTTGTCTCTCGGGGGAGGCATGCATAAATACCTATAGGGCTTTACAAGACCCGGTCTGGCCTGGGGTGTTTAGGCTAGGCCGGCTCGGGTTACATTCATTTTTTAAAAAAAGAATTTTTTTTATGCTTTTTATTATATATATTTATATTTTTTACTAGTTATTTTATTTGATTGTATGAAATATATATGTATTATTATTTTTATCAATTATACATTAAAAAATACATAAAATATATACTTAATTTCAATTAAATTAATTTTTTTAATGAATAAATAAGATTAAATGTCTTTATTATAAAAAATCATTAAATTATTCATAATTAATTCTTTTATCAATATATACAAGTAAAAAAATATAGGTCAAAGTCCTATTTTGATCCCTAAGTTGTGCTCAATGTTTCAAATTGGCCTCTTAGTTAGTTTTCATTTTGTTTAGGTCCCTCAGTTTTCCAAAATGTTGCACCGTTAGTCCCTTAGTGTTTTTTATCCACTTTTTCTATTAAAAAAAAAAAGAAAAATAAACTTTCATCCCCCAAAAGTTTTAATTTTTTACATTAAGGTCATTTTCTTTTTATAATAGGATCAATACGTAAGAAAAAAAATAAATTAAGATTATAATTGAATTCTGCATCTCCATCTCTCTCTCCTCCTTCTCGTTCCTTTGCTCTATCTCTCTCCCTCAGCTTCAATGGGTCTTCGCCGCTCTCTACACTCTCTTCGTCCCTTCCCTCTTCCTTCTCCTCAACGCCCTTCTCCCTCTCCTCCTCTCTCCATCATCCTCCTCTCAACTACATTCTCAATCCCTAAATCTAAAACCCCCCAATCCCCTCTCTCCGATTTCGACTCCCTCATCTTCCTCTACTTCTACATCCTCTCTCTCATCACCGGCCTCTACCTCCTCCTTCTCAATTCCTTCTCTTCATCCTTAGGGTTTCACGTTTTCCTCTTCGGCGCTATTTCCCTTTTATTCCTCCCTCTCTTCGTCCCTCGATTCGTTGATTTCGCGCGACGATAGGTTTCCCCAATTTCACTCTCGACTCTCAATCTGTATGATTTTGATTTTCGTAAGGATCTGATCGGCGAGGAGAAGAAAAGTTGGAGAGAGAATGAAGATGAAGGGTGTTTTGGGAAGGTGATGATGGTGTTACTGGGCGATCGGATTACAATGATGAGAGAGAGAGATGGAGATCCAAAAATTCAATTATAATTTTAATTTATTTTTTCTTCTTACGTTTTGATCTTATTATTAAAAAATGATCTTAATGTTAAAAACCAAAGTTTTTGGTGGATGAAAGTTTTTTTTTTTAAAAGAAAAAATTTATGGAAAGTGTTGAGAGACTAACGGTACAACATTCTAAAAAATTGATAAATCAAAATAGGACTTTGGAAAAAAATATATAAAATAAATAAATGGCTCAAATAAAAATATACAAAATTTTTTAAAAAGAAATTTGACCCAACCAAACTTGAGTCTTGTGTCTGACTAAACCCAATCCGTGTACATCCCTCAATATCCACACCAATCTTATTGATCCTTTTCCCAGGCAAGTAATCAACAAACCAGTTAATGGTACCTCGACATGACTAGAAAGGCTCATTTTTGAAATGACATGACTAGCAATGATCTCTTCGATCAGAAAGTTGCTTGTGTTGATGCATCATTGAGTTTACCAAATGAAGCACAATACTAGGACTGGTCTGATCATTATTGAAATGGACACAAATTCTTTGATTTGTTTTTTTTTTTTTTTATAGATGACACAATTTCTTTGATGATGTATATATCAGTGTTGTTAAAACTGAACTGTTCAAAGACTCGGACAAGTGTTCGGTTCATGGTCTGATTGGTTTGAGCGGTCGAACCGTTGGTCGGACCAAATGACACAATAAATAATAAATAATGCCTATTTTTAATATTTAAAATATAAGCATTATATATATTTTTTTACTATTTAAGGAATAAAAACAATTATAGTGTACTATTGGATATTTTTAGATATATATTTAATAAATTTTCTTTTTGATATATATATATATATATATATATATATAAAATCTGAAATTGGCCTTTAAAGTTTGATCATTTGATTTTTTTACTATTTCTTTTTTGTCCCATTCTTACACAAAACATGTGACTTTTTATGGGGCTTTTTGGGAATACCATCTTTTTAGTTGTTGCCCTAGTATAGCTTTAACTCCTCCGCCGTTTGTCTCTTCCTCTCTCATTTTAAGATGCTTCTATGGTGGATTGGTTGACTTTTCTCTCTCATTCTGGTCTTGCATCTTTAAGCTTGAGCAACATGAGAGAAAGAGGAAGATGGAACGAAATAGCAAGATGATGAAATCAGAGAGGCTTCGAGTTAAGGATTCATCTTTCATCTCTCTTTTTTTCATTTTAAAAATCAAAACTGTGTACTATGTTTTCTGTGAAAAAAAAAACATTATTGGATCGACGGTTCTTAAGCGGTCTGACGGTTGGACCATGGTTCAGCGGTTCTTGAGCAGTCAAATCCGATCCAATCCGGTCTAATTGTCAGTTTGGTTTTTAAGGTCGAACCAACTCGTTCTTCTCACTGGTTCACGGTCAGACCGGTCGAACCGTCCGGTTTTAACAACACTGGTATATATGCTCCACCAAAGGCAGATTGCAAGTTCAGTGTAGTCATTATTTGCATAAGAATTCTCCTCTTTGAGCTTGTAATTATTTAGTAGACTATTGATCCAAGTCTACTAAATATTAGGGCAAAATTGACAGCAAAACAAATTTTATATCAATTGTCAATTTTATTCCTAATTTTGTTTTGCTGTCAATTTTGCCCTAATATTTCACATTTTAGTCAATGTTATCCTTTGCTCTTACTTTAGTCAAATATTATCAAAAGAATCTATATGACTAATGATATTATAAAATTGATAGAAAAATAAACTCAAATCCTAATTTAGATTGGAAAACATGAAGCAGTTTGTCGTTAATTGATTCAAAAAAGTTAGTCAAAATATAAAATTAACTAAAATGTGAAACATTAGGGACGAAATTGACATAAAAAAATATTGAGGATGAAATTGAGAGTTCGTGTAAAATTTAAGGACAAAATTAGTGTTTTTACCTATAACAATTCAAGAAAATATGATCAAAAGTTTCAATGTTGTTGCACCCTTGTTTTAAGAACCTCACCAATTGGAAGTGCACATTGTATAATACAACACCATCCTTGTGACTTCCAATTCTTTTTGGGACTGTAATTCATCTTTACGATTTGTATGTAGTATAAAGTGGTATACCTGATTTACGGTTTGCGTTCAATAATATACAATTTTGGTTTACAGTTTGTTTTCTTTGCCACTCTACTATAGTAAAATTAGTTTACTCATATCAATTTTTTAAAAATTTAATGACACAATTAAAAATTAATATAAAAATATGTAGTGTGACATGTTGGCTAACGACGACAATGAATGTTTTTTTTTTTTCTGGTGAACAACNTATAATTTTAATTAAAGATATTTTATTATCACATAGCTTTTGTATATTTTATATTTCATTAATATATAATTTTAAAATATAAATAATAATATTATATATATAAGGATAAAAAATAGTGGTATTTTCTGATTATAAAATTACTTTTTGATATGAAAAATTAGAGTATTCTGACACTATATATATATTTTCTTATCAATCTCTCTTGTCTTTCTACTATTATATTTATTCACATAACCAATAATAAAATGAAAATTTCAGGCCAAAAAATTAATAATAAAATAAAAAAAGTGAAATAGACTTCGAAAAATAAAACATTACCTTATATATATTTTTTTTTATCAAAACCCTAATAAAAGTTAGACTGATAATCAAGGTAATTAAGGATAGGAGACTTTGACTTTTGATTCAAACACAATATAATTTATTATCTACTCGATCTAATATTTAAACAATGTAAAATCATTTCTTCAGACTAATTATGCTATAAATCAAAGTTAACTTATTGAGTACAATCAAAAGCTCGAATCATGATTGAGTTAGCGTAATAGTTTAGCATCTGGTTCATTAAGCACGTAATTGGAGGTTCAATGTCTAACTCTTGTTAATGGAGTACAATTTGCTACTAATTTTCTACTACTATGTGTGCTGACAGTTCAGACACGGAATTAGTTTGGCTAACGACTCTGATGATGTTTTAAGTAAAAAAAAAAATCTAGGCAGTGTGGATAAAAGTTTTGATAAATTATTAATTTAATTTCTAAAAATAATAATTTTTAATTTAGTTTTTAAAAACGATAAAAATTATAAAATTTAATCATTGAAAGACATGATTATAATTAATTTTAGTTATTTTATCAAGATATTAATTTAAATGTAAATGCAAATATGAATGTTTATATTTGAAAGATATATTTGGATTTTTTCTATAAATATTTCTTTTCTCTCAAACAATTTTGATATACAGATCACTATTTGTCTAACGACTTTTCTAAACTCAACCTTACCATTTTAAGGAGAGACGAGTGATGTACATATGACTATTCGTCCAACGAGTCGTCCAAGTACTCAACCTTGTTCTTTTCAAAAAGGATAAGTGATATACATGAGCTTGATTCGCCTATTGCTCTTAGGCGAATCAAGCCCAAGGTGTGTTTCATTAAATGCATTGATCTCCACAATAATCTTAAGAAACAAATCCTTTAAATCATGGTGTACTATTGGTCACTATGATAGTTATCAGTGACACAATATGACTCGCTCTGGGTGACTCAGATTTGATACATGTACCTACCCTGTCAAAATCAGAACAGTAAGCGACCACCATATCCTGACACCCCATGATATACTCCTAGGATACACGTTGGGTCACCATCATCACGAACCTGTCACCATCAACCACATATCTTTTGCCACCTAATACAAACTGGTTTCTCCCATACAAATAGGGGAGGAGATGTGGACCAGAGAAAGTCCACATCAGGCTATGCTTTCTTGCTTGGCACTCGGGCCATCTCGTGGAGCAACAAGAAGCAAACATGCTTTGCTCTATCCACAATGGAAGCGGAGTTCATTGCATGTACATCAACTATACAAAGGCATTTTGACT
Organism: Chamaecrista fasciculata; assembly: GCA_003254925.1. Classification (NCBI taxonomy): domain Eukaryota; kingdom Viridiplantae; phylum Streptophyta; class Magnoliopsida; order Fabales; family Fabaceae; genus Chamaecrista; species Chamaecrista fasciculata. The sequence goes on from QANZ01005865.1 coordinate 16,592, forward strand.
GAGAAGGTTCTTGGGTCACTTGGGTGTTACAAACTGAGCTGATGACCCAATGACCCTATATTGTGATAGCCAGACAGCCATTAGGTACACTAGAGACCCCAACTACCAATAGGAGGACCTAGCACATATATACAGAGTTCTGTTTCATCTGAGATATCATCTAACAACCTTGGAGTATTTGTCTACACACGCTGGTCCGTTGACGATGCCAATACCTAGGGATGCCTTCAAAAGGAACGTGAAGTCTTTGGGATTACAAAGATTATGATGATTGTTAGTAGTTTATTAGTTAAAGGTCATAAGGAATCTTTTGTGACCTTTTATTTCTTGATCAATAATAATATTGCGTATTATTCAGTTTTATGTTTATCCTTGCCTTAATTAAGAAATGAAAGCTATTTATTACACAATATGAGAGTATGTCATATAGGCTTGGGAGATTGGCTCTCTCACGAGCAACCACCTTAGACACACAAGAGGTGTGGGCCAAGATGAGACCTGCATACCCCTTTCCCACAAAACTATGACGGGATATGGTATGAAATTCTTGAGGCAACTAAAGCGCCAAGTGTTGCTTGAGGTGTCAAGAATCAAGTCGTCTTAATAAGCATATTGGGATGAGATCCAATGGTAAGCCGTAAATGAGTCGAATTATGAATCTCCACAAATCATAATGCTTGTAGCCGGACGTGAGTGCTCCACTTGGCGCTGTGTGAAGCGAGCGAAGTATGATAGTAAACTCAGATCAAATTCTAAGTGAATTTGGACTAAGGTCTATGTGGTGTAAATGATGAAGAATCAAAATTGACATGTTTAGAAGTTCCATATCGGTCCTAAATATTTTTATTTAATTGCATTTTGGTCCCAAACTACTGAATGTGGTCATATTCTTCTTGTTTGAAGTTCGAATATGACGAATTTCGAGCTACCAGTTATTGTTGATGAGTACTTTCTCTATCCAATCTGGATCATCAATAAACGAGGTCGAATTAAATACCGAAATTGGAGTCATCAATCAGTACTTTCAAAAGTAACACGTAGTTCTAGACTCGTCATATTCAAAGTTGAAACGAGAGAAATATGATCATATTCAATAGTTTGAGACTAAAATGAAACTAAATAAAAATATTTAAGAGTAATATGAAACTTTTAAAACATTATTTAGGATCAAAATGAAAATGTATGAATAATTTGAGGATTAGACCTTAAAAAGAAAAAGGCATGTGGTTTAAGCATTTTAAGAAAATGTACGAATAATTTACCTTTAATTATACTCAAAATATCTTATAATTGAACGACGTGAGGATTCGAGTATTCACTAAAAAAATTATGATTATCTTTTCATGGTTGCCATTTAGTTTCCTTATAATTTTTGTTACTCATCTTAATCGCTTGGAGTGTAATGAAGCAAGGCGAAATTGATGCTTGTGGTTTTCATCCTTTTTTTTTTTTTTTCAGAGCTTCTAGATTCCTAATTTAAAGAAAAATGGGTAAGCATGTGCAAGTCCATCAATAATTCACAAAATGAATTCAAAAATATTTTGATTCTATCGAAGTAGAAAGAAAAATTTTGTACAGACTTTTAAAGTAATTAAATAAGCCATCATTATTTAATGTCTATATTCTTTTCGTCTTTAATGCTCGCTACAAACAAGGACACTAACCCACAATTTTCGATCGGTCAAACCGACTTTGTTGAATTTTCTGCTTATAAATTAAAGGAATTGATAATGGGCCAGAGGATTTTAATTTAGAATAGTGTTAATACTTAATAGTAGAGATTAGAGGCGGTTATGTGTAAAGTATTTGATTTTTTATTATTATTTGTATTCATATCTATTTATTTTATTTAATATTTATATTCTATTTATATCTAAAAAATTAATATCCTATTCATATCTTATTATTTGATATTTAACCAGTATTTAAAATATTTAAAATATTTAAAAAATAATAATATAAAATAAAATATATATACTTTAATAATTAGATATATCTCATATTTCAATATCT
>QANZ01005865.1:19692-72666 GCA_003254925.1 Chamaecrista fasciculata
ATTTTCATTAAAAAAAATATTATTATAAATTTGTGGGTAGTGAATAAAAAAACTTACACATAAAAAATGTTAAAAAACATAGATTTTATATATATAAATATAAATCAATTAAAATATATTCTATAAAATATGTAAATGTAATACATATATGTAATTATGTAAATTTTAAAATCAAAATATCTTATTTATAAAGAATTAATAGTATAAATACATAAGAAAACATACAAAATTTATATAAAAATATAAAAATATTTATAAAAAATAAATTAAAAAATAAAAAAAATTATATGCGGGCTCGCGGGTTGGGTTGGATTGAAAAACTCCAAACTCGCAACCCAACCCGCAAGTGTACGGGTTGAAAATTTTGAACCAAAACCAACCCGCAAACTCGAACCAACCCAACCCATAGTTGCGGGTTGGGTTGGTTTCTGCGGGCTCGCGGGTTGGCGGGTTGGTTTGCTCACCCCTACTTTTAATTATCAAGTTGACAACTCATTAATCTTTTAAGGACGAAATTCTCAATTTATTATTTTTTTAATAAATTCAAATGGTCAGCAATATTCTTTTGATAAATTGACTCTCATACAATAATGATCTCCAATCTCCATTCTTATACATAATATTTTTTTTGGCCAGAATTCTTATATATAATATGCATACACTATAGACACAAATACATTAATTCATCCTATTTTCTCTATAAGCTCATATCACTCAAACTTCAGCTACCCATATCTATCCTCTTCCTCAAACCAACTATGGAAACGGCATCCCTTCTCCCCAACAACTCATCATATTCTTCCGGCAGCACGACAACCGCGGCAACATGGTGGCAACGCCGGTGGAAGCCGAGACCGTACACACGACTCGAGGCAAGGACAGTCGGGACCGGCGGGAAGAAGGCGAGGAGGAGAAAGGTGGTGATTAAGGTGAGAGGAATTAGGTCATCAAGAAGGTATTGGAGGATCAAAGTGATCCCTAGGTTGAGTTTGGTGGTAAGGACGCCATTAAAGCTATTGAGAAAGCTTAAGAATGCTTATATTGACTTCATGTTGAGGTTGGCTGGTAAAGTTGGATCTTTGAGTGGTGATAACGTGTTTGGACAACGACGAGTCCCAATGGCTCGTGAAGTGAAGAAGAAGCAAAAGTTTACTATTGATGCCTTTGAGGCAAGGCTCATATATGAGATTTCCAAGGTCATGGTTGCTTCTCGTGAATTAAATCCCTCTTTTTGATATGGTTATTATTTGGTCAAATAGTTATTTTGGTCCTTGAATTATCGGGTAAGTTTTATTTCGATCCTACAATTTTTTTTGTCTGTTTTGACTTCAAAAATGTGATTTTGTAGGATTTTTATATATCGTTATTTTTAGTTTGAACAGTAGAGTTTGAATCGTTTATTTTTCATATATGTCATAAATTCATAGTGAGTGAGTTGACAAATTAAAGAGAGAAAATTTTTACTCTTTGAAAGAAAAATTAACTTCAAATTTATTTTTGATTTGTGAATAAGAATGAAAATTTTTAGAGGGTTCTCTCTCTGTCAACTCAATTATTATAACACATGAGAGAGAAATTGTCAATTTCAATTGTTCAAGTTATAAATAACAGTAAAAATTATACGAAATCATATTTTGAGAATCAAATCGGAATAAATTTGAAAGTTAAAGGAAAAATTAAAAACAAAACAAAAAATAATTTGAAGACTAAAATGAAACTTATCCGATAGTTTAAGGACCAAAACGAGGTTTTGACCTTCTTATTTTATATTGTATATCTTTTAATTGTTCATAAGTTTCATATCAATAATAAATTGGTGCCTGTGCCATGTGACCATGGATCCTTCAGAAGATTGAATATTCAAATTTTAAGCTGGCAAGAATTTAAGGATCTAAATGTATATATAAAGATAAGTATGTTTTCTACGGGTAGAATTGCATATTCACCCTTTCTTTTTCAAATTTTTTCTTCCTTTTAAGTTTTGTGTAAATTGTACTGACTTATTCACTTAAAATGTACAATTATTCAGCTTGTATGAACTTCTCATAACGAATATAGTTATTGTCGTTGGTGCATCAAAGCTTTATTTTAAATAGTGAAGATATAGTCCGGTGGTATGATTATTGTTTGACCAAGAAAATGTTGCTTTTTCTATAGTTTTTACATAACGGAGCAAAAGGTAAAATTTAACACTACTTATATCAATTATCTAGATTATATTCCTAACAAAAAAAATTATTTTTTAACTGAAAAATTTAATAAAAGAAATTTCGTCAACATAAAATTGAAAGTTTTGAAAAAATTCATAGAATTATTTTTATATCGTTGGTCAAAGTGTAAATTTAGTCTCATTTTTTGCTCAATTCTCAATTTGGTCTCATATTTTTGGGTCAATTGCATAATTGATCTTATATCTTTGGGTTAAGTGCAAAAGTGGTCTCACATCTTTACAAAAAGGATCAACTAATGGGTAATGATTGATCATTTTTTAAAGATATGAGATCAATTCTATAACTTGACAAAAAATTATGAGACCAAATTGAGACTTCCTGCAAATATATGAGACCAAAAGTGCAAAAAAAAAGGATACATGACCAAATCGAAAAACTCAACAAAAGATATGAGATCAAATTTATACTTTGACCTATATTGTTTTTTTAAAAGAAAAATATTGCATCTTATGATTAAAAGATTCATTTTCACTCACAAGATCGAATGCTCCAAAACAACGTCCGCCAAAGTTTCAAGCAAAAGCTTCCAATTGAGTTGGTGATGATCCTCCATTAGTTTCAATTCTGACGAGGCTACTTTGTTATTAAGCATTTGTTAGAATATATTTGTTAATTGTTAGGCAACAAGTGGCTAATGGCTTGTTGGCTACGACATCCCATTTGTTAAATTATGTTTTTCTTACATAAACCAAGAGAAAAAAAATAAAAAAAGAGTGGTCGAAACCTCAAATTCCTCATAAATGTATGGATTACATTTGAAATTAGTCATAAATGTTTCATTTGTTTCAAAATAGTCTTGTGTGTTTTTATAACTTCTCAAATTGGTCTTAAACTAATTATATCTAACTCGTTTCAAGTTCAAATGCGATGAATCCAAAATTAAGAGGTTGCTTTTGACGAATACTTGATCTATCCAATTGAGATCATCAACAAACAAAGTCCAATAAGGTCTCAAAAGTGGATAACTTGTCTCATAGTTAAACAAAATAAGTTGATCATATATATATATATCTCATTTCATCAAGTACAAATGTGACGAGTTCGAAACTGTGCTAACTCTTGAAGAATTCTTTCTTTACTTAGTTGAGATAACTATTAGCAAATGAAGTCAAATCGGGTCTCAGAAGTAGCTTTGGGACCAATTTGAGAAATTATAAAAATATATAAAATCAATCAAAGAAAAATGTAAATTTAGGACTAATTTGAAATTTATCCCATATTTTTGGGACCAATTTGAAGTTTTGACAAAAAACTAATATTTGTAGCACCATGCTTGCAATAAAGCCAAGCTTCTCATTTGGGTTTCATTCAAATGATTTGCTGTAAAGTTGAGTTTAACTATAAAATTCTATAATTTTAATAGTGAAAGTGATGTGTGCGTGTATTGTACGCGTTCTATTTTTTTACCTAATATATATTTTAATACAATTTTAGTTATTTTTATTATATTTTTTGGACAAAATATTTTTTGTTAATATGATGTTTAGATTATAAATATTTTGAGACTAATTCATCTTATTTTTTATATATATATAAATTTACTAATTTTTTATTTAATATTTGTTTTTTTCTTTACTCAAAATAGAAATTTTAAAATTTTCATAAAATGATAAACCTTATTTTTGTATTTGCGTCATTTTAAATTTCTTTGCTTTTGGGTTAATTAAAATAATATATTGTAAGAGCTCATTAAAATAATTCTCATATATATGAAACATAGATCATATTTTTTAAATTAATTTCAAATGCAGTAAAAATCTGTCTTGTAAAAATTAAATGTAATTCATTTAACAAGAGTTGATTTGTTTTTCATAGAAAAATGATTACCTAGCTAATACAAACTGAATATCTCCAATAAATGAATATAAAATGGTATAAAAATGATACATTATATTGACACTTATTTTAAATATTTTACCTTTTCAAGATTAAATTAAAAGAGTCATTTGTCATTACTTAATTTCTAAGGTCTAGTTATCTAGTTAAATTTTTTTTAGGAAAAATTAATCTTTTAATCTTTAAACTTTACATCAACTTTCAATTTCTTTTTCAATGTTTTCTTTTTGCTGTCAATTTTGTCCCCAATATTTCACTTTTTGATCAATTTTATCATTTGACTAACTTTTTTCAATAAATTAATGATAGACTTCATTGTGTTTTTTTTTTTTGTAGAAATTGTGTTTTTCAATCTGAGTTAGGATTTAAGTTTTTTTTTTTCTATCAATTTTACATTGCATGTCATTAGTCAGGTAGAATTTGTTGTTAATCTTTCTCAATTTTTTTTTTAATTGTAATCTTAATAAACTAACTTGTAAATGATAATTAGAGCATCAACAATGTTAAGATATAAAAGTACATATTTGATCCCATATTTTTGTTCAATTCTCAATTTGGTCCTGTATCTTTCTTTGTTGCACTTTTGGCCTCATATCTTTGCAAAAAGTCCTAATTTGGTCTCATATCTTTTGGTCAGGTTGTATAATAGGTCTCATATCTTTGGGTCATGTAGAACTAATGGTAGAATATTTTATAATGATATGAGACCAATTATGCACCTGATCCAAAGATAAATGACCAAATTAGGATTTGACCCAAAGATATGAGACCAAAAGTGCAACAACAAAAAGATACGAGACTAAATTAGGAACTAAACAAAAGATATGAACCAAATTTGCACTTTAGCCTAAAATATCTTCTAACTAATCATCACATACTAAGCAAGAATATGTATGGCAAAGACATGTTCTGTCATTTTATAATATTAATTAATTTTTTATCCTTTTTAATTTTTTTAATCTTTATAATTTATCTTTCAACACAAAATTCAAATAATACATAATAGTTAGATCTTGAATTAAACTAATTAATTTTTTCAATGATCATTGGAAGTTGAATCTGTCAACTAAGAAGTAAGAACACAATAAATGTGTGTATTTTACATTAATTTAAATTTTGAGATGATCAATAGGTTTTTCTTCAAAAAAATATTAGTTTTTTTTGTTACTTATTAGAATGTTAATTAAAAATTGAATAAATCTAAGCATCATTTCATTTATCACTTTAATTATTATTTTAGAATGAACTTTTAATTTCAAATAATAAAAAAAGAGACTAAATTTCAAAAATTAAAACTATATGGTAAAGTTCTATGTCTTTGTGAAATAATGTCTTCAATCTTTTTGTTTTGTAAATCTATTTGTTATATGTAAGAATTTATGAAAATTCTTAATATTTACACAAAAAGAGGGAATGAATCCCCTGCTGTCCAATTATGATACATTAATATTTTATAAAATCCGGATTGTTTATCATCAAATGACCACATCTTCTTATAAACAAAACGCATTATTTCACTTACTGACTTTTTCTTTCCTTTCTTTCTGAGGTTGGGAATCCCTCTTTATCTTTAACTCTATTCTCTCTTCCTCACATTTATGCCTTCTTCCTCAACTTCATCGTCTTCTTCCCCTAGCCCCAAACTCCTTCATACCAATACAAATAGTCACCTAGAGGAGGAATTTACATGATTGAAGACAAACTTATTTCACAAAAACTTAGAACTTTACAAAGCCAGTTAACAAAATTGAGTGCATATATATATATATATATATAAAGCATGGAAGTTGTGTGATCTTGTCATCAGGAAGTTAAATTAAACCATGGATTGAGGCTTATATTTGAATCCAATAACAAAAGAATGACTGCAATATAACGTGGTACATACAACAAACACTAATTTGTTCAATTATGTTGAGTCATTAACAGAGATACAAGAGAACAGAAGAACAAAATCAAAAACAAAATTTGAGTCACCCAACCATGCTTTTGCTGATTTCATAGTGCAATATTGAGGAAATATGCTATTCTAATTCACGTGGTGTTATCATTTATGTGGGGTTTATGGGATTTCATTTTTCAGATAAGGAACAATGATAATTGATAAACAACAGGGAAGTGGTAAATACTTGACGATGGCGATGAAAAGATTAACCACAAGAAATAGTGCATTTCGATGCAACACTACCTAAACATGGAACCTTTTGAACGGTTGGATGGAACTCATTGTTCGTGATACATGTCTAATTGAAAGATTTTTCTTTTGGCAACAGAATGGTGATATTTGATCACATACAATAATATAATTACTGTGATTTCATTTATAATCTTTTCTACAATTTCAGTACTGTGATATACATGATCAATGAAGGGAAAATTACTGGTTCAAAATTCAAATCAATAGATTCAAAAACTCATAAAGAACTCTACAAATGTAGAACCCTTCCAAACATAACATATGAAAAGAAAAATTCAATGCAACAGTGTGTGAAAACAAGCACAAAAGTGGTGGGAAGTGACGAAGACGTGGTCGGATCCTCGGCTCCAATTCCAAAAATGATGTTTTGAGGAGATGAGTTTCATCCCTTTTATAATTAGTCTAGAGATTTTGCTAGTTAGTTCTTCCCCTTTATAATTAGTCTAGAGCTGATTTGTTGCATCCCTTTCTTCTTTCTTCTTCTCATGTGTTGTTTGGGGTTAGATTTTTTTTCTTCCAACAATTGTTTTAGGATTGTTTTCAAGTAGAGTGTAAACCTGATGTGTATATCAATTTCTTCTTCTGTCTACTTGGTCTCCCAGCACATAGAACCGACATGAGGTTAACCCTGTGTGATTGTATGTTCTAGGGTTTTACCCTTGTACTCAGACAACAAAAAATAGAAATTTAAGTCAAAATATTATTAAGAAAGATGTGAATTGAGATTTTAAAGAAGTTAAAATTTTAAGTTAACTTCACTAGGAGCTAAATAGCATCTTTATAAGTATATGCTACTCTCATAAATTTTATGACTATATTTTATTGATGATAAATTATTTTTATTTAAAATAATTATATTATTTTAATTTATATATCTATAATGTCATTCAATCTAACCATCTGTCCGATCATTGAACCAATCAACTCTTTCTTGATCCAAAGATTTTTCTAACCAATCCAATTTTTAAAACAGCCAATTTCTAATATGATCATTTGAAGCTCAATTTCTCATTGTTATCTGTGGAGGACTTTAACTCATGTGAGGGCTTTCGAGGAATGGAATAATTCATCAGGTGATGTGTTATCTAATCATCAGTCATTACATAACCATAGATCATGAATCATGACTGTTATTTGTGTGGATCTAGTCGTGAAACTCTTTACCACATTTTCCTCTTGTGTCCGTTCACGCTTAAAAATGTATATTCAAAACTAAAATTAAACATATAATGAGTATAATAAATTTTAAATATTTAAACTTAAACTACAAGCTTATACAATTTGGACACAACACTATTGTCCTTAAAGAAGCATCGGAATCCTCACTATGATGCAATTTTCAACAGAATCCTATACCTTGAAGGTTCGGGGGTGCTAAAGATTGTAACTGTAAGTATACGTTTTAATGAGTGGGCACAAAATCTCATTAACTTAAAAGCAGAAGCTTTCAAAATTAACCTTAATGTTTATCGGTTTATTCTAAAGAATAGAGTGCATCCCATAAAATTAGGCAGCATGAGCAACAGGTTCAGATGCATCTGCTTCTTGCCTGGAAAATGTCATCAGTCAGCAAAAAGAAAAATAATTGAGTAACAGTATAATTAGGAAAGTTGATGTTGGGAACATGAGAGGTTGATCCACAACATCATGGTTAAAATGTCATTTTCCACATTTAAGTGTCCAATGTGTTATTATCTATGAAGCATGGACACTAACATAGGTACGGGACATGACACGGACACGAATGCACTGACATGCCAAATTCTTAAAATTATATAACACGACACGACACGACATATATTTATGTATATAAATAATTAAAAATTTATAAATTTTGATAAAAACTTTAAAAATTACAATATCTATTCATATGTCATATGTATCATTATTTTCTATTGTTTGTCATGTTAAAGTTACAAAAAATTGATTTCATATTCTAAAACTTATAAACATGTGTCGTATGAGTGTTGTACGGGTGTCGAACATGGAGACATGTCGTGTCCGACACGGTGACACGCCCTCAAATGAAGTGTTCATGCTTCGTAGATCATTGTACATGACTTATCGAGCAAAAATGGAAAACTAAAATGAAAAATCAAAACTAACTCATCCATATCAGTGTTATACTAAATCTAATCATTTTAGCGCGGTCAAAATTGATGAAAATATTAATTATGGGGCATTAAAAAATTTAAAAGAAGCAAATATTATAGATCTAAAATGGATTTAATTTGCAATAACAAGGTTTTATTCAAACTAAGTCATGTATGATGTCATATTGAACATTTTCGTTAACGGAGTTAACTACAATAGGAAAAATGACGCATTGAACCAACTTTTGAACTTTGAAGACTATATTGAATCCAACAACAACAACAACCAAAGCCTTTTCTCACTAGGTGGGGTCGGCTGAAGACTATATTGAATCCAATAAAAAAAATTTGAGACACAATTAAAATAAAATTTTTTAGACTTGAAGTCTACTTTTCCAAAAAAGGAAAAAATCTCCCGCCCATGGAGCTGTTCCTTTGCTCTAAGTGCTGGTTTGGCTATGTGTACTATTTCAGGAGCCTCCACTTTTATAGGAGGTTCTGCCAAAATTTTCTACAAACTATTGATTTAGAAGAAATCAATAACCTTTTATGATAGCATTGGGTATATTTATGGAAGACATTCGGTTAAAATAATGTTATGCATTATCGATGTGATGGACCTCCAATAGTCCATACATATAAGAGGAGAGGAAAGAAGCAAGAAAGGCCAAAAGTGGGTCTGAAGAGGGTGGATCTGAGATGGGCAAGGGACCAAGGGTCAAGAGGAGAGTGTGCAAGGAAGAGAAGGACAAAAGAGCTCTGACATGGCATAACGGTTCTACAGTGTGGGCGTGTGTTTGGGGGCGGTAGGAGCAGCCTAGTGGAATGTGTTTGAGTTGGGAAATTGTTAGGTTATTGTGGGAGACTGGCCACTCGAATGCCAGGATATTTTCAGGTTTTCTGTCTTAATTTCTATCTTGTAATGGTAGCTTACTCTGTTAAGCAGCCATTTCTATCTTAAATCAGTTAAGTACTTCAAGTTCTATCATTTATGGTACCAGAGCAATGACAGACCTAGATCGTGAAGAGTAGAAAGTTTGGAAAAAGAGATGACAGTAATGAAGTGAGATATGGCGCAGATGAAAGGCGATGTGGTAGGGATGAAGGAGGAACTTGCTGGATTTAGGAGTGACATGGGGGAAAGCTGTCTACCTTTCAAGCGTGAGTTGCGTAGACATTTTCATGATCCTCAACAAGAGGATGATTATGAAAATTTGATGGCACTTAAGCAAGGAGGAAACGTGGATGAGTATAGAACTCAGTTTGAGTTGTACTCTGTGCCATTGAAGGAAGCGCTGGAGGGGATGCTAACAAGAGCTTTTCAGAATGGGCTCAAGGAGGAAGTTAGGACTGAGTTGATAATGGTGAGAGGAAAAGGCTTGTTAGATGTAATGGACCAAGCCTTGAAGATTGAAGTTTTAAACAGAATTCTGAACAAGATAAGGGAAGAGAAGTTACAAAACTCATTAAAAACCTCTTCTGGGCCTAAGTGGTTTCAAACTGTCTGCATTGGGTAGTAGTTTGACCTTGCTTTGGTGTTCTGTTCTTTATAATATGGATTTTGTCAAATTGTTGTAAAAATGATTTTGCAAATTAGTAGATGGGTTGAAACTCTTGTGTGCTATGCTTCAATCTCATGTTAAGTCAATTTTTAACTATGAGGAAACGTTTTCATTCTTTCCCCAAACTTTAGGGAGCAAATTGTTAAGAGGACAAGTTTAAGTAAGATGAAGACAAAGTTTAGGGGGTAAAATGTAGTTTCCCCTAATGATTATGGATTAAATATTAAATTGTAGAGATATTGCATTGACTTCCACAAATTACACAACTAAATTCTATAATAAAGAAATTGATAGTGTTGATGAAGGGTATGCATTTTACCTCTCAATTCCTTCTCCAACTTCCATTCTGAAAAAGTTTCCAACCTTCACAGATGAGCCCACTTCTTTGGATAGATTATCCAGTACGGTCTGTAGTGTGGCATGATAAACACTAAATCACAATTGCTCAAAAATAATATTAGACCAAAAACCTAAAACATTTAAAGAGAAGTATCGTTACATAGAAATTATGTACTTTTTCCACCAAAATAAATATGTATTTTTTAAAAAAAGATCGAATAGATAATGATAATATATGCATTATCAAAAGACCTCTGTGCTCTTATGTCCAGCAAAGTGTCACTAAAGTCAACACTCATGAGCTTATGATGAAATTATACATCTAATGGTCCTTGAATTAATCAACATGCATCCAGAACGAAAACCTAAATTCCTGTTCTGTGATTAAATTGAATATAATTCACATATTTTGGTTGTTTTGTCATCATGATATTATGAGCCCGCCTCAAAGTAGAGGAATATCTTCTGCATGTTCCTGATTCCTATGACATGTTTTGTGTGACCAAGCCTTGCACTTAAGTTTTAGTGCCTCTACAGCTACAGTTGTAATGACATGTGAAGTTTGGTTCTTTTCCATTGAACTTAAGTTAAAGGACAGTTGTCCCTAGTCCCAACCAAATCATCAAAGTATAAATCATTACTTCTCTTTCTCTTTACCAAATAAAATCTAATATTGTTAAACTGAACTCGCCTGTAACCCACATGATCTGAATCCCAGCGATCAAAATATAATACAGGTTCCTCCAATCTTAAACTTCCAGCAATTAAATTCCAAGAGTCCACTCCACCTTCTGTCAACTTTCCAATGTGAAGGCATCCTAATGAAAAATCTAATCCCAAATGTAGTTCCCTACCATATGGAAAAAGTCTGAATAGCACTACCAATAAGTTTACATTCATCCAGATTCTCTTTAGAGATCTGTCATAAACAACATAAGAAACCATTGTCCTCAAGTAGAATTACTCCGCCACATGGAATTCTTTCAGTTAGTGAAACCCTAAAAAGAATTTATTGCTACAATTTCTCTTAATAAATAGCAAATACAACTAGGAATCACAATATAATATTATTTGCTTCAAACCCAAAACCTGCCTTATATTTAATATAATAACATGAAGGCAAAGCTTTTCAAGGATTTTTGTTCTGGGATGGGAAGAAAACCTTTTGTTAACCTTATTATTTTCTTTGTTTTGGCATGCTTCCTATATTCGTAATTATATTTTCTTTCTTAAATCAGAGCAAGTACAGTTTCTTATATAACAGGGGTGACACATTTGTTCTGTAATACTTTGGAATTGAGCAAATCATGGTTATTACCAAAATGACATTGATTATTTCCTGAGTCTAATGGCACATTTCCCTCATTAATTATGAATGAAGATAAAGGGTTCTTCTAACCCACCACATATATGTAAGAAGTTTCTTTCTTGAACCAATCAGAATCATTATATTAAACAAATAATGTAGTCATAATATTAACTTTTTCATAAGAAATGAGATTCATTTCTGTGAAACCTTGCGTACCTTTATGTTCATAGTATCATTTATGATAAACTTTTGCTCCAGAAGCACGATTTCCTCAAAATATTTGCGTAAACGTCCTTCTACCATTTTTTCTATGGCCATCTGAGACTTCCCAGAGGCCTCTGCCTGAAATGAAATGTCCAACACAGTAAAAATTGGATACAGTTTGCTCTAAAATTGTGGTAAACAAAGTAAACCTCCACACAAGAACTGTAAATATAAAGAAATACAGTATCAGAAAAATATTTAGATTGTATTAGACGCTGAAGGAAGGGCCCCATAAGCAGTGTTTATGAACAAGTTTATCTAGAATTGTGAACCTGATAGAGACTTGGATAGAATGAGATGCCCAAGTCCCACATAAGTTGGTTTGGGATGATCAGAGAAGTACTTAAATGTCTTAATTCTCCTATCCAAAATTCCACATCGAGTAATATGGGATGTTCAATAAAGTAATTAACTGTTTTGGTTCTCAAGGAAGAATTCCCCAAGGTCACTTTAGTCTTCTCATAAAAAAAAAGATATGAGTGCTAATAAAAATTGACTAATCATTAAATCAAATGTTATTGAATCAAACAAACTGAAGTGCTTTCCTGTCTTGGGTCAATAATCAAAACTATAACACATTTATTCGCACCCAATTTGACATAAATCTATCTTGACACAAACACTAAGAATCACATACAAATTTATTCAATCACTTAACCTTTGGATTTCTAATTGGTTGGTTTAGGATGGAGGATAAAAGTAATAATTACTGAAACCATAGAACTGTCGAGTCTCAACTGATTTGGGCAGGTTTTCATGTTCGCATTCTTTCCCTTATATATATATATATATTAGAAATTCAACTGGTATTTTAATAATTAATATAATAAAATAAAACATATCATTACACTAGAAGACAATTTATTTTAAAATGCATATCTACGTATGAGAGAAGTTAAAACAAAACAAAGTGATTTATAGAAATAAATGTTGCTATTGCAGTATGACTTCGTCGACTAAAGTAATGAAGGCTGATTAGGTAGAATCAAAGAATGTCTGTCTCTAATTAAGATTAAATTGAGTGTTGGTATTACCAAGTGAACATAATGAACAAAGTCAATATATGATAGAACCAAAGAGGATTCTCTCATATCAATGACCCTATCTCTTCAAGACCAAAGTTTCTATTTCCATAGATCTCTTGTTTCAATGCAAGTATGCAAGTGAAATGCCCAAGTCAAATGCGACCAATTTTGTTATTTTTTAAAAAGTGATGCAGTGTACAACTACAGATAAACTCCATAAGCTGCATGAATCAAATCCCTGTAAGGCATAGCTAAGGGATGAAAGATGCAAGAAGTACTGAATATTATTAAGGAAAATAATGAAAAACAAACTCAAACTGATTATGATTTTCATCATTTTTACACTTACTAATAAATTTAGTTTTAACTATTCAGCTTTTGAGTATTAATATTGAATATTAAGGATTTGACATTCGGGTTCAGAACTGATAACTTTAACAAGTAAATTTGTCTGGTCAAATTAATTTCTTGTCCGTTTAAAATCAGTTGGTGATCATATATAAATCTTCATTCAAAGAAAGATAGAATATGAAACAAACTATAAGCCAGCTTAAGTCACCCTAAATTTTGTTATTTGATAGGCTTTTCCACATGAACTACCCAGCATTTTCTCTCCCCAGAAACACAATGAAACAAGAGCTAAGGGCAGTCTGCAGAAGATTGTCTGTGTCTATGCAATTATTACCATTTTCTACCCTGCAGCCGAAACAAAATAAATATAATGAAAGAGAAGAAAGAAATTTGAAGTAGCACAAAGAAAGTAATAAACACTGACCGAGCAAGGGCCATTCATGTACCTTAAATTGAATTATAATATAAATGAATAATGGAATTCCAAATTACTCTTAAAATTTCAGAACTTAGAAGCCTAGGTTTATGTTTATAACATTTGTGCTTTATATTAGCCAGAATGCTTGACAATGAACATTAATTGTTTCTCCAATTATTATATGTTGATCATGGGAAAACTCAAAATAAAATAAAAAATTACAGAATACCTGAGACTTGAGAATCTCACGCTCATTCTCTAATGCATCAGAAGTAACAACTTCCTTTGTTAAGAATAATGGTTTGGCTGCTACTACATGCATGGCCAATTCGGATCCAACACGCTGAAGTGCGTCCAGTTGAGTATTGACATCATCTACTTCGAGAGAAACAATTCCAGCAATGCGACCCAAACCTAACAGTTGCAGAAAGCAAGTTAGAATCCTTTTTTGCATCAAGATTGTCAGATTTCCATAGAATTGGCCACTTGGCACAAAAAATTTATTGCTGGATAATATAGAAAATCATTTCATGACCTCTGTTTTATGTGTGAGAGGTGGCAGAATGCTCATGAAATAAAAGGAAAAGTATCAATTAATTCATTTCACCTGGTTGCGGACTGGTATGAAGATATGTAGATATTACACCCGGAGATGCTGTAGACATCACAAAACCTCTTCTAAGTTTAACATTCTCCCCCATCATTGCAGCCACTTCAGTGATTGCATTTTGAACAGTAGTTTCTCCATTGATCTTTGGATGTTCGAGATTCAACATCATGTCCTGATGAAATAATGAATCAAATTCAGATCTCCAACAAAATAAGATATACATTTTAAGACAGCATCGGACAAAAGACAGAGATTTAGGAAGAAATCATTTAAATCTGTAATTAATAGTAGAGTCATTATTGGAGAATGTAGAGGGAAGTAACAGTCTTTTAACCTCCAGAGATTCTGGTCCAACATGGAAGGTGCCAGAAATCTGCTGAGAAGAGTTTTCAACCAACAAAGCTTGTTTCGCCAAAGACAATGCCTACGAAGTCAACAATGATATTGTAAGACTTGAAGTGAACACAGGAGAATCCAAAAATTATATTTCACCCCATGAAATAAAGTCTAACTACAAATTTGGTATGTGAATTTTAAAATATAACGTATTTCATTATACCAAATTTTGCAACTATGCCTTAGCTCAGCAAGGCAAGATGTAATTTCGCTAGAAAAATAATAAAGAGAGACGAAGTGCTGAATTTGTTCACTCTTCATAGACTTCAAAATAAATAAAAGACAGCCAAACTAACCAAGTGTTGAAAAATTTCGTTTCTTGCAACAAAGTCAGTTTCGCAGTTAAGTTCAATTACTGCAGCTTTGCTCTCGTTTTGGGCCAAAGCAAGCAAACCTTCTGCAGCAGTTCGAGATGACTTTTTTGAGGCCAAAACCTTGCCCCTCTTCCTTAGTTCCTTCTGAGCCAGCTCTGCATTTTTAAGTTGTCAATATTCTAATAATCAAGCTAAATAATAATATGAAGGACCCTTCATTTCATCAATATGCTCTGATAACATGTGAATGAAATGGAATCAGAAGAGTAAATGAGATTTTACTTGATGACTGAAGAGTGTATCAATACAGCATTTATAGACTAGACAAAGGGACTAAACTGATATACAATAAACCAACTAACTCATAACAGAAATCAGCTGAAGTAACTAAAACTTAGTTGATACAATCACTATAACCTTATAAATATAACAGCCAATACATTAAGAAGTGCTAAAAGAGCACCAAGCAATGTTCAAAATATAAGAAATTTGAGAGTTCTGTACCAATGTCCCAATTGGAATCAACTAGAGCCGCTTTAACGTCTTTAATAGGAGCGCTCGTCCTTTCTCTTAGTTGTTTGATAAGATTCGTTTGGTCTGAAGCAGCGACGCTGAATCTTCTGAGAAAAATTCCCATACCCAACTGCGAATTGGCGTCACCAGAAGTAAATGAGGTTCCTAGGGATTCTCTGCATCGAGAAAAATAACCTCCATTGCATGCCGGAGTAGAATAATGACGTCCATAACAACCACGAGCAACCGGCGAAAGCTTTGCACAGAGACGTCTCGCACCTCCAGAAAAAGCCATAACAACAGTAACTACTGCATAACAAAAGCTGAACATGAAAATGTTCCAAGAAGAGAAACTCCATTCCGATACTTTTCTCTCCGTTTTCTTAGAAGACAAACAAAATTGTACTCCAAGAAATGGTAATTGAAGTGGAAGTGAAATTGAAATTAGAAGCTGACCTGTTGAAACTGAATCGATGGAGTAGGCGAAGAAGAACCGAATTCCGAAGTGAAAGTGCGATGAATTCAGTCTCACAGTGGAGACACTGCGTCCAAATGGACAAAAGGATCCGACCCACATGATGGGCCGGGCTGAACGTGGACTCCTACATGATGAAGGCCTAATGACTCACGTTTCAAAAACATTTACAAAAATTATGGGGTATAATACATTTTGGTACGTTGTGGTTAAGACGGTTGCATTTTAGTATCTTGGAAGACAAAACTTGACATTCGACTACCTGAGGTTTGGCCGTTAGCACTTTGGTACCCTAAGATCACTTTCTGTCAAGGTTTAACGAAAAATTGTCATATGAGATGCACGTGACCCTTTAAAATAGCCAAGAAAAACCCTGAATAATTTTTTCTTGTGCATTTAAGTCCTTTCCCTGGTTTTTCATCAATTCACAATTACAGTTTAATCCAAAAACTTAATCTTCTTCACCAAATTGGTCCCTAGTTCAAAAATGGAAGAAAATTGATAAAAAAAAAATCAAAACATGGTTCAACAAGTTTTTTTTACGTTTAGGTCATCTGCCTCTGGTAAAATGGATCAAAATGCAATAAATTTAAAAGAATTGAGGAAGATTTTTTACAATATCATCCCAATATTACTGTTTAAATTATATATATATATATATATATTCCCTTAGAGTAAACTAGTTGATTCGTCCTTGAATTTACTAAGCGCTTATAGAATGGTCCTCGATTTTGTAAAGTTGTACAACCAAGTCCTCGAATTTTCTAGACTCGTTGCACGTTAGTCCTTTTGTTAGCCCAACCTTCCAAAAATGCTGAGGTGTGCCATTAGTGGACTGAGTTATCTGGTTAAGTGTTGGCGTGATATGTTAACTGCCACGTGAGCACCGGTAATACTTAAAAAAAATTGACACCTAATCTGTTGTTTAGCCAAATCAACAAATGAACATCCATAACCCTCAAAACGCACGTTTTGGTCCTCCTCACCACAACCTAACCCTAACACCATCTTCCCCTTAATTCACCTAAACTTGGCACCATGAATTTAAGACACAAGTATCATCTTCTTCTTCCTCTCACCTTTGCTCCCATTGCCACACAACCATCCTCTCTTCCTTCACCGTCACTCAAACTCAAACTCACATTCACAAAATAATGACTCATCTGTAAGCAAACCCACTAACTGGATTATTGCTAGGTCCTTTCTAATGATGATGATGCGTCCTCGCCGTTGACAACAAAGAAGACGACAAAGACGATGAGGGAGTCGTCGGCAATGTAGGCTTCTTTATTGCAATCAAATCAATTGAGAAGAGCTCCTCCACAAAGTTCCATACCCTAATTTGGATGTTCCTTGTTAATCCTCAGATCAAACGACATCCCTAAACCATGGCAACTTCGTCAAAGAATCCATCATCGACGTCGCTTTCGAACATAGGCAAGAGCAATCGGCTGGAGAGGCTATGGTTCTTGAATGTGGGGATGAGGAATTGGCAAGTAATGTTCTATCAAATATGAACCATGATTAGGAATTTAGAGTTAATGATGTGCACAATGAAGCTATTGTGAAAGAAAAGGATTCAATGGACATGGAAAAATGATAAGAAAAAAAGAAAGTAAAAAGGTCACCTTTTATTGTTTATAAATGATTGGAGAAAAGAAGATCTTTAAATTCAGGAAATGGTGAAATAATATTGCCTATATCTTGTGCATGACCATATTCCCAGACACGATTGAATCATGCAGCACATCCATTTTTTTACACTGCATATATTATTCATGACCTAAATAGTATAGAAAGGGCAACACATTTAAATAATTTGAGGACCTGTTTGTAGAATTATGCAGAGCAAGTTGTTTTGCATTCATCTTCTCTTCTCCTTCCCACTATGACCAATTTGAGCATCACAGTTAAATCATATCAACTACAATTCTTGGAGAATTTCCATATACCATCAATTTAGACAATATAAGAGTGATAGAGATTCCATTTACCGTAAATTTTGACAGTACATGAGTCAAAATGCAAAAACACTATCTAAAGTTAAATAAATAAAATACATGATTCTTGGTACATCACTATGAATTACAATACAAATCAGTAAGCAAGCACAACAAAATTACAGCAACCGCTGAAAGCCTATCAATCCTTGTCAACCATCTCACTTCTCCTTCATACATCGATCACATTTTGCTTCTTCAATTCTTTGCATATTTTCTACTTCAGAATGAGCAAATCATTCAGCATTTCATCCTTCTATTCACTTGAACTACTATCCTCATCTATCTACTTGAAGAAGCCATAAGTAAGTTCCTTATTCTGCATTAAACCCACAAAATAGTTACTAGTGCTTCATATTAAACAATTTTAAAGACTTCTCCTAACAAAACAAGCTTTTAAATTTAAATGGCTATTAATATGATACTACTATAATAGTCTTTGCCCTTGATCAAGAATCATATGTCATCATTTTATTACATTACATTATCTAAAATATTAGGGTAAATTACACTTTGGTACCCTGTGGTTTGACCCTATTTCACTTTGGTACCCTGTGGTTTGAAACTTGACACTTTGGTACCCTGTGGTATTCTCCATTAACACTTTGGTACCCTTTGGAGCTATTTTGTAATTTTAACCATAACAAATTTTTCAAAAATTACATATTGACCCCAAAAAATTTCAAAAAATTACAAATAGGTCCCTGGATACATATTATCTAGGGACTAAAATGGAAACTATAAAAACTTTTTGGGGTCAATATGTAATTTTTGCAAAATTTGTTATGGTTAAAATTACAAAATAGCTCCAAAGGGTACCAAAGTGTTAATGGAGAATACTTCAGGGTACCAAAGTGTCAGGTTTCAAACCATAGGGTACCAAAGTGAAATAGGGTCAAACCACAGGGTACCAAAGTGTAATTTACCCAAAATATTAACCAAAAAAATAAAAAATGAATGATATGTAAGTAAAAAAAATTATGTTTTGAATAATAGTTAATTAACTCAAAGGGCCAATAATGTAGTTTGAGGAAATCTTGATAATATAAGTAAGAAATCCCTACCCAAAGGGTATTCGAATTTAAGATGATCAGAAGAACGTTTCTATAAAAACTACAATGCTCTCACTTCCCTAGGTCCTCGAGGGAACAATGGCATGATTCACAGGCATTCACATGACATTTGGCTGCAAGAAATTTCTTTACAAAAAAAGAAGGAAAAATTACATACAGAGGACAAGTTTTGTTACTAAGAAGGAAGGAAAATTTACACAGACAAAGGAGAAAACATCTTCCCCATTAATATAAAAGAACATCGAGGAAGAAAAGATAAAAGGTCAATACAACAACACCATCCAACCTGATTGCATGTCTAACAAGGAGACGACCAGTAATAATAAACCCATGAGCTGAATCAAATAGTAACCAGATAAATTTAGTTATCCTATAACAATGGAAAATAAGAGATTCTCTTTAAAGATAAGAAGCTGCTAAAGCCAAAAGCTCCAATAAGCAGGATGGAAAGCACAACCCCACAAAATCTTGCACCCTTTACTCCACTCAGAGCTTTAGAAACTAAACACTAGAATTGATCCACAAAGGCACAACACAAAAAAACTATAGATCAAATTCTACAGAAGTTTAAATAACTATATCCTATAGTTTCTAACGCCTATCCACAACATATAGTTACTCAAATAAGCAAGTTTTGTGAAGAATGAAGTTCTCCTACGCAATCTTACAACTTAAAGCCATAAAGCACAAATGAGCAAAGCTCACGATTAGGTTTTGGGTTCAAATTGTTGTATGGGTTCGGTCAACGAGTTCGAACTGATGGGACGATGGGGTTCAAATGGGTGCAACACAGGTTCAAGCATTTGGGTGTGGATGGTTGAGGTAGGGTTTGTGAGAAATGGTTTGTAGGATGGGTTGGGGTGTGGTGTGGATGCTCAAGGACTAAAACGCTCGTTTTACTATTGGTGTGCAATTTTTTATTTCAATTGTTGATTTGGCTAGCTAAAAGAACACATGTGGCAATTTTTTTTACGTGCACAACCTGTGATGACGTGGCAGTTAACGTGCCACGTTAGCACTTAACCGGCCAACCCAACCCACTAACGACACACCTCATCTTTTTGGACGAGAGGGCTAATGGAGGGACCAACGTGCAACGAGTCTGCAAAATTTGAGGACCTTTTTTTTTTTGGCCGAAACATCTCATTTCAAAAACAAACAAAAGAAGGAAACAAATACAAGCAAAAGTTAGCCATCACTACAGCCAGCCACAAAACCTCAACCCACCCCTACAAACTCAAAAAACACATCAGCAGAAAGAAAAGAAACAAGAGGGGATGGAGGCCACAAGACCCAATCCATAGGACACATCCCCTTTAGGCTAGATTTGGCAAGCCAATCAGCTGTCCTATTCAACAATCTACTAACATGACAAACCTGCACATTAGCAAAAGAATTCACATTCCTACTAATATCATCAAGAATTACCCTACAGTCCCAAGGACCACCAGAACCAGAACAAATACAATCAACAAGTTCTTTACAATCTAACTCAAAAATAACATCATTCAGCCCAAGAGAAGAAGCCATTGAAGTAGCCACTCTCAAAGCATGCGCCTCTGCCATAAAAGCTGAACTGGCAGCAACAGAACCCCAAAACCATCCACTATTCTTCCACAATGATCCCTAGCAATGATACCCAAACCAGCACGATTAGAAGAACCACAAAAGGCTCCATCACAATTAAATTTCACCTGATTTTCTGAAGGAGGGCACCAATGATCGGCACTCAAGCTTCTAACAGTAGAAGCATCAATTTCACCAGAAATGCAATTAACATTCACAAATGCATCAGCAGCAAACTGAATCTTCCTACTCACAACAATTGGATCAACAACAATACCCTCAAAGACAAAATCACACCTTGCTTTCCATATATACCAACAGGTCAAAGCAATGCAACAACAAGCAAAATCATTCCCAGCAGCCACACTAGTAATCATAAACTCACACCAAGCATGAAAACTAGTAATCCTGCAAGGGTCCAATCTAATAGCAAGAGGGCCACAAAACAAAACTCTTTTTGCCCAATCACATAACAACAAAGAATGTTCAACAGATTCAACACAAACATCACAAATAGGGCAAAGAGAGTTAGAACCACACCTTCTTTTACATAAAGCTTCTTTGGTAGGCACCACATTCCTACAAGCCTTCCAAATAAAGTGCTTCTCTCTAGGAGGACAACAACACTTCCAAATCCATTTCCAATTCCTCAATTCTGGGGGATTTGAGGAGCTAGCACAATCAAGAGAATCATTAGCAAACAAAGAATGGGCAAAATGGTACCCACTCTTTACAGAATACAAACCACTTCTTTCCCGTGCCCATAGCATCTCATCATGAGCAGAAAAAACAAACAATGGAATTTTTCTAATTGCATCAACTTCCATAGGTTGCACCCATCTTTCAAAATCATCAAGCTTCCATTTTCCATCACATATAAGATCACTAGCCATAACAACATCAGATTCACCATCTGGACAGCTAGAAACAAGCTTCCCACCTTCAAGAGATGGCACCCACTTATCATGCCAAACATTAATACTAGTACCATCACCAATCCTCCACATAAGACCCTTCAACAAAAAATCTCTACCCTCCAAAAGACTAGACCAAGCCCAAGATGCCCTTGAACCTTTTCTAGCACTAAGGAAGTCACCATTTGGAAAATATGTTCCTTTAAGAATTCTCACCCAAGGATCATTAGGACAATTAAGCACTCTCCAAGCTTGTTTAGCCAAAAGAGCCAAGTTGAAACAAGAGAAATCTCTAAACCCCAAACCACCTATATTTTTAGAAGAAGATAATTTTCTCCAAGCAACCCAATGAATCTTATTACCCTTCTCACTCTTTCCCCACCAAAATTATGACACCAAACTATCAAGTTCAGCACAAGTCTTCTTTGGATACTTAAAGCAATGCATAGAATAGGCTGGGATTGCATTAACCACAGCCTTGATCATTACTTCCTTTCCAACTTGAGACAACAGACTTCTCTTCCACCCCTGCATCTTTTTAGCCACTCTGTCTCTTACAAATGCCAAAGCAGAGCTCTTAGATCTCTCCCATATAGATGGCAACCCCAGATAATTCCCTGGTGAGTTACAACTACGAACACCCAAAGCAGAACATACCATATCCTTCACTGAATCACTAGCATTTGCTGAGAAGAAAATGCCAGATTTTTCCAAATTCGCCTCTTGACCAGATGCCCAGCAATAGGCATCCAAAATGCTCTTCATCTTCAAACAGTTATCATTAGTAGCTCTCAGGAAGAACAAAGAGTCATCAGCAAAAAAAAAGAATGTGAAACAACAGGACAAGCACGAGCCTACTTAATTCCTTTAAGATCACCACAATTAACTGCTTCCGAGATCATACAAGATAACACATCAGCCACAAAGAGAAAAAGGTAAGGGGAAAGAGGATCCCCTTGCCTCAAACCTCTCTCAGGGACTAAATCAGCAACCTTACTTCCCGAAAGCAAAAGATTATACTTCACTGATCTAATGCACTTCATGACTTTATCCACCCACTTAGGACAAAAACCCATGCTCCACATAACTTCTTCAAGAAAATCCCACTCAACTCTATCATATGCCTTCTTCATGTCAATCTTTAAAGCAAATTCAGATCTGTTCCCCATTCTTTTATTCTTAAGATAGTGATAGGCTTTATGTGCAATAACAACATTATCCTGAATAAGTCTACCAGGAATGAAAGCTCTTTGATGCTCAGAAACCAAAGAAGGCAACATACTCTTCATCCTATTCACCATGACTTTAGATATGATCTTATACACAAAGTTGCACAAACCAATGGGCCTAAACTGAGACACCCATTCAGGTTTGTCAACTTTAGGAATAAGAATGATATTGGTCATGTTGAGCAGCTCAATACTTTCCCCATCATCCAAAAATGCTTTAACCAAATCAAAAATTTGTAGACTAATGTCATTCCAAGAAAAATGATAGAACCAACCAGAAAAGCCATCAAGCCCCAGGGCCTTGTCCCTTCCTAATTGAAAAACTGCTTCTTTAACTTCTTGAAGACACATAGACTTTTGCAATTGGCAATTCATACTGTCACTAACACTTCTCTTCACAAAGCTGAGAACAAAAGATAGGTCCCTCGGCCTAGAAGATGAAAACAGATCAGCAAAGAAAATTTTAAAACAGCTACCAATGTCTTCTTCCTTCTCCAACCACACACCATCATCATCCCTGATTTTAACTACCTTATTTCTTTGCCTTCTATTAACTGTTACAGCATGAAAGAACTTCGAATTAAGATCACCAAACTTTAGCCAACAAGCTCTAGATCTTTGGCCCCAATACTTTTCTTCTAACTCCCAAAATTTCTCCTCTTCTACCTTCAATCTGCCAGCTTCAAGAGCCTTTTCTCCTGTCATACTACCTTGATTAATCACAGACAAAAACGACATGCAACACAAAGGATAACTAGCTAAATGCAAACATGGCATAAATAGTAATGCGGTTATACGAGCGGCACCGACCAAATATTCAAAAGTGGCGCAAAGGCCACACCGACAATGTTAAATGTGGCATGATAGCCACAACAAATCCACAAAATATTTAAAGGGGCACGCATGCCCTCGGGCTCCTTGACACCTTCATCGGTCCCTGCACCGGTCTGGGCATCAGCATCCACGATCTCATCTGCGTCAGCCCCCAACTCCCCATCTGCGCCCTTGTCACCCTCAGCGGTCGCGGCGTTGTCCTCGGCAACACGGACAATGTCAGCATCAACGCCCTTGGGTTCTTGGGCGTCCTCGCCTGGGAGAGGAACCACATAATCAGCAAACTAGGGAAATCCTCATCACCCTTGACTTATACCCCGCCAAGTCATAATTCTTAGGCATATTGGGGATCTTAAATGTTGAGTCGGAATCACTAGGGTCACGGATCAGCCTGCCCTCAGCTATCTTGTTCGAGCATATCCCCGAAATATCCAAGTTGGGGTTGCTCAACCTCAACTGGCTGATGGCGTTCTTGAAACCAATGTAGTTATACCGAGAGCCCCTCCACTTGATTTGCCGCAAAGCCAGTGCCTTGAGAGCATTATGGGCGCCCTTGCGTTCCTGAACCTCAGCCTCGAGAACGCCAATCTTGTTATTACGTTTGCTTCTTCCAGCCGTTTCCCCCTCTGCTCAGAGCTGCTCTGAAAGAAGTCCCCGAGACGCTTTCATCAGATTTAGCTCCTCAGCCAGGCCCTCAACCGTGCGACGAAACTTCTTGGCATCAGCACGGGCATCGTCTCGCTCAGAAATGAGGTCTTTTCGAGACACATTGTTGGCAAGAACCCGCAGCACAGCTGCAAGAATGAACTCGGCGGTTTCCTCTAAAGGATCCTTGGTGTTCTCCGTGAACGCCTTGGCTAGCTCATCTCTCTTCACCGCGGTAGCCTCGGACAGGCAATTGGCCAAGACCGCCAAGGCATCAAAATTCCCAAACTCTGGAGCAGTTGGGATAAGAGGAATCTCACTGGTAGGGCGCGCACATTTCCGTGAAGACGCCTTACCTCCTTTTGGCTTCTGAGCAGAAGTCTCCTTTCCATGGCCGCCAGAATCGGCCGAGAGATTTGGGGTATCTGAGGAATCGCGGATAGTTAAGTTCTTGGGCTTCCTGGGAACGTAAACATGCTTCTTCTTCGGATGCTCCACCGGCTTCTCCTTGCCTTTATCCTGGCGGGGACGCTTGCTCCGGATGACGTCGGCCAAGGAAGCCTCATCCACTGCAGAACAAACAAAGCAATGCTTAGAAGTAATCAACAAAGACTACAATGCACATACACAAAGGAAAGCACAAAACACATACAACGTTTGGGAGTAAAAAGGTCAGTGGTGATCAACCGCAATGCCACCAAATGTTCGTCAACATTGAGATCCCTCCAGTTACATTCAAACGGCCCAATATGAGGCCTCCTCCAAGACAAAGGAAACATGGCGCGATCATCCGACGCGCGAACCCAGAAAGGGCGTTCAGACCCTGACTCTCTGATGAAGACAAACTTCTTTTGCCACTCGTGAGGATTACTGATGGCATGACCAAGAATTTTGGGGCGCCCAAAGCGCCGGTAGAATGAAATTAAGCAGTTATCGCCCCAGCGGGCATAGAAAAAGTAAAGGAACAAACGGGCTGTGGCGACAAAGCCATCTCTCTGGCACTTCACGATAAAAGCAAGCAGAATCCGCCACCCGTTGGCACTCACTTGAACAGGACAAGTGTTTAAGATAGCATGCAAGCCCAGAACTGCAGGATGGAACAACATCTCTATGTCGCATCCCTTGAGAACATCTTCACCTATGACGAAGCCCCTCCATCAGTATAGAACAGATCGGGCGCTTCCAAGTGACTCAAAGTCGAGATCCAGCACCCCGCATGGCGTCGACGCCGCCACGGCTTAATCAATTTCTTGTTGAGCTCTCTAAGCTTCTCGACACCAAAATTGTACATACGGTACTGGCACACCTTTTGGCTAGTCTTCTCAAGGAACGGTCCCTGCACCGCTTCTTCCAATCTTTGACGACGCCAATCAACAAATAGGACGGGCGTTACGCATGACCTCACTCTTTTCAACACCGCAAGGTGTGGGCCCCCCATTGACCCATTGAACGTTTCCCAACTTGTGGCTGGGACATAAAAGCCAGTCGGGGTAGAGCATAAAATCGACCTCGTGCCCGTAAATCACCTGCTGAGGCTTGCCATCGCCGATGGACGCCCATATTGGCACTTGAGCACCTCAAGACCCCTCGTAGTCTGAGGACTCCTCGTTCTCATATGCTCTCTTAGGAAGAGGAGATAACGCCTCGCGAATCTCCGAAGGCGTTGACGACAATAAATCATCAGGAATTTGGTTGACATTTTGTGGAGTTCTTGACGAGGACGCCCCCGCATCCCCATCCCTCCTGTCCATGGAAGATGGAGAGGACCCAGCTGGCTTTGACGTGCAAGGAGCAGATGGCCCAAGCGCTGACGACGCGGGCGCCCTTGTACCATCACCAACAGCTTAGGAAACACGACAGAAAAAACCCAGTTGATGTAGGACTTTGCTCCAATCATCAGCAAAAAGGGGGGAAATACCCTCGGGGAAAAAGGGGTCGTTTGGAAAAATGATCTTCAACGGTTGCGGTTGATCACCAAACTCAGACCAAAGTTCAAACGAGGAGGAAGATGAAGAAGACGAAGAAGAAAGTTTAGAAAACTTAAATTCGTCGAAATCCATAATGCTGGCAGATTGAAGCAAAATCCTCAAAGGAAAATATCGATGAACACTGCGTAGAACACGGAGAACGCGAAGAACGCGAAGAACATAATAAGTCAAACGCCTAAAGTTGCTAAGAGAACCCGCGGCGTCTACGACGACGACGCCCATGAGGTTACATCCAGTGTCGAGAATGCCCTCAAAGGGGACTCCACTGGTGGGTACAGAGCTTCACTTCTTTTGTTGGGACTAGTGATAATAGGCCCAATAATCAGGAGGCCCAAATGGCAGAACATGCCCTTAATCCAGCAGGCCACGAACCCACCAGATGGGTCACATGGGCGTGAACTCCCTACATCTTGCACAGCCAAGGACGCCCATAGTCACGGAGGAAATGGGCGTCCACGCACCAACAAATAAGGAAACATTCCCTGAATCAATCAGGAACCAATCAAGGATCGCCCAAGATCCGCTGTCAATCAAGACAGGTCAATCAGAGATCCTTTCCCTTGATAACGCCTTGGTCATCAAGGCACCTTTTACAGAAAAGGAAATTACGTGGGAGCCAAGGATCACAATCAGATCAGTTAGGATCACAATCAAGCATCCAGGCATTTATGGCATGATCACAACTGATTGCCCTCAGCCAGTATAAAAGGTTAACCCTTCACACTGGAAAAAGGTACGCTCTCTACTCAGTCAATTGACGTTATTGAGCTCATAACCCTTACTAACTTAAGCATCGGAGGTGAATCGCAGGGCCACCCTGTGTGTTCATTGTCTTGCAGGTAACCCTTGACCCAGAGTTACCTCATCTGAACCAGGTAATGACCCCCGTCCAGAACCTAGTTCATCAATTTCGCTAACAAATTGAAGATTAAAACAAACAAATAAAAAATATTATATAATAGGGGTTAATTTAAAAATAAATATCTAATAAATCTTAAATAAAAAAACATTTATTTTCAATATTATCTTTGACATATTATTTTGAACTAAAATGTGTTTTTTGATATTTTTATAATTATATATATATGTGTGTATTAATTTAACTGGTTCAATCATTAACTTAGTAACCAAACAATGGAATCAATGACTTGGTGACCCGAATCTCTAATCGGGCCAATCACCGGTTTAGGTTTTTAAATTATGATTTGGGTACTTATCTCGTATGGGCGAGGATTTGAATCTTCTGGTTGATGTGAGAGTCTCATTTTATGGATGATATGTAAATTTTTTTCATAAATTTTCAAAAAATAAATAAAAAAATATTCTCTAATCGTAGTGAGATATATATTGGTGTTTATCTCCACTTAAACTTTTTTCAATAAAAATCATTAATATTTGTAAATATTTATATTTTATTTAGATATGGAAATAGTTCGATGAAAGTTTCGATCAAGAATGTAGCCATAATTTAGCAAATTGTTTGAAATAGGTTATCCGGGTTCCTAGAGCTGAATTAGACACTTTCGATGGATGTTGGGGCATTGATAACCTTAAGAAAGGATTATATATTGTTTCTTGGCCACCAAAATGAAATTATGTGAAATTATCCAAAAATTGCTTTCTTAAGCCTAATATATAGTGATATACGTGGGCTTGCAAGTTAAACAACTAGAGGCTGTTGTCTAGGGATGATCATGGGTAGGGTACTATGATACCCGGACTCATACCCGGATGTGAGCGGGTATCAAAATCAATCCACATATCCATACTCGCTGGGTAGTCTAATCCCCATACCCGCACCCAGACCTGGAAAAATTTTAAAAAATTATTTTTTGTTAATATAAAATTTATATTTATCCAATTTTTACATCCATGACTACTAAAAATAAAAAAATAAATCATAAATATGAATACATTAATAAAATATTTCAATATTTATAAAAACTTTAATATTTTTTCAGTAAAANCCTACTTCTCAGGCTATAAACGCATCCATTATATTTCAATTTTCATTTTGTTAAATTGTTAATCATTATATTTGGTAGGTAGATATATATTAAAATTCAAACAGATGTAAATAAATCTTTCAATCCGGCCAGTAACCTCCTATAATGCAATGTTTGAAAATTACGCAAGGAATCCATTACCCATCTAAAGCATTTCCTGCTTAAAAATGATCATACATCATATAAGTATAAAGATTAAAGAAACCAACACTCACTTTTTTATTTTAAAAAGAATCTTGGCACCACAATTAAAATAAAAGAATACAGTCGTGCCAAAAATAAAAAATAAAAGAATACAAAATAAAAGAAATTCTTTTTAGGCGGATACAATATGTACAGTGGTTTAAGACATTCTTTGACCAAAAGCTTAGACCTCCTTAGAGGAGACAATTAGAGGTTACAGACGTTGATACTGACAACAACTTAACTTTCTTTTGATAGGAGAAGGCCTTATAAAGTTATAATAGGGCTTCCTCTTACAACACCACTACTATGCTCTCTTTTTTTTCTTTCTAAATCTTGGTCCACTGTCTCCCTCGTTTATTAGTATTCCTTTTTCTTCTTCCTACATTCTACTAAAAGAATATCTTACCTGCCACTCCTAAGAAAAATAAAAATCTCATTACAATATGCACCAATCACTCTTCAGTCTCCACTATACCTAGCTATACCTCAAAAAGGGGGGCTTCTCAATAGATCAAATTTCAATTCAAACACAACAAACAAAACTACAAAAAGGAAAAAGAAAAAATCAAATAAAAAAGAAATAAAGAAAGAAAGAAAATATCTCTAACCCCTAAGTGAGAGAAAGAAAGACAGACATTCCAGTTGTATCTCGTTGCTTTTGAGGTGTGTAATTTTATGTGTTCCCAAAGTTTATTTTAGTAATAATTGTCTTGTTCTTATTTTATCTGTGTAAATCTAATATAAAATACCCCCAGGCGTTGTTTAACACATTTGCATGCATGCATGCAAGCAAATGCCTCCACGACACCCACGTGGCATCTTGGTTGAAGATATTATTAACTACTCTTATTCTTGATTAAT
Organism: Chamaecrista fasciculata; assembly: GCA_003254925.1. Lineage (NCBI taxonomy): Eukaryota > Viridiplantae > Streptophyta > Magnoliopsida > Fabales > Fabaceae > Chamaecrista > Chamaecrista fasciculata. Next base: position 48,928 of record QANZ01005865.1, read on the forward strand.
CGGTCCTCGTCGGATTAGGCATTAGATAGTGAAGTAGTAGTAGATATGAATTTAGTAATAATGAATTCTCTCATGCACAACACAGCCTTACATTGGAAAAGTGGGAAACACTGTGAGAAGTGGCAGGTGTGGGTCCCACCAAATCCAACGAGCCACGTAACATCATGATTAACGAGAGCATTACATGTAAGACCGTGTAGGAATTAAAACTGCGGAATTGTGAGGCGGTGACCATTACATTAATTACGCCCCACACGCATACACGCACGCTCTCTCGTATTAGGGTTCGAAAATTGGAACGTATGATTAAGCAAATCCCAGAGTTTCCACTCAAAAAGCATGAAATCAGATTCTCAATAATAATGACTGGATTGCTTAACCATTGGAGATCTCAATTTCCTTCAGGGATGGATATGGCGCGTGTGATCCACGCCCAATTAAGAGTGAAGGATAGGGTGTGAGGTCGCGTGAGGAGCAAGTGGTGTGTGTAAATAAATGACAATGTGACGCTTAGCGTCTTGGGCTAATCGTAGTTTTTGCTCGTAGTTTACAAAGCAAATAGAGAGCATCTTTTGGAAAGCGGTGGTCGTCCCGTTTGTCGAACTCTGGTTCATCAATCTCTAGACGATCTGATTCTCTCTCTCTCTCTCTCTCTCTTCGTGAATGTTTTTTTGAATCTTTTGATCGAATGGGGTCGATATTCCAGAGGGTATTGTTTGGGCTTTGGCTAGCTATGATGAATGTGGGGTCACTTATTATTTTTTAAAAAAACTAGTTTGGGTTTTATATATCTTATATTTCTATGGACCTTTTCTTTTTGGAAGGAGTTTCTATCTTTGACCCAAAGAGATCTATCTCCCTTATAGTAGAAACACACACAGTAAGCCAAGGAGAGCAGGGCAGGGGTTTGTTTGCTTTGATGATTGCAGAGTATCACATTTGGATACCTTTATCTTTCTTTCTCTCTCAAGCTCTTTACCTTTTTCTTATAATGATACAAATTGTAATTATTTTTACAAAATAATAATAACCAGGGGTGTTGCACTTGCATAGCAGTAACACTGTTGCTCCCACAAGAAAACTAAAATAGCAGTAAAAAAAGAAGAAGCAAATATATAATATATTATAGTTGGTGATGGGATTTGGATTGGGTGATTCGGGAGGATGAGGGTAGTATCATGACGAAATTGGCTGTGTGTGTGTATGGTTCACGTGATTCCAACGGTACGGCCAAGGCAGTGATGGGAATCGGAGCTCCAAAAACTGGTCGTTGTTGTTGCTGCTGCAGATTTGACGGATTGGACGGCCTATAACAACTAACGGAGTGGGGCTGTTTAATTATAGGAGAGACGAGTGGTCATTGTTCTATTCAAATTAATTATATTTATATATTGAGATATAGATATAGATATTTCCCCACAAATTCTTCACTCATATATATCCCACCCCATTTCTAGTGCGTGACACCAAGACCCGTTTCATATTTAATTCAATTACTTCACATTTCTTAAATATATAACTATATATAACTAAACAATTATTAATTAGTAAAAGCAATAATTGAATGAATAAAACGAAAGGATTGATTATTAGGGATAGTTATGAGGCAATAGGAATGAATGTATGTGGCAATAAATGTTGTTGGAATACCAAGGATTGAAATGAATGGTTTAAGGAGTATAATAGGAGGAGGGAAGGAATATTGGGATTAGAGAGAGTGGGGGAGAAACGAAGAGGGAGGAGCGTGAGAATAAGAGAAGAGAAGAGAAGAGAGGGGGAAGGGGAAAGGGAACTATTCCATTTTCCTTGGGAGGCTGGCAGTGACAGAGGCAGAGGGCAGAGGCAGATACGGATACGGACACAGGTTTTTGATGTATTGGGTTTGAGACTAATAAAATAGCCTCGTGATCGGAGAAGGCAGATCCATGGAAGACTGTTCCCGCTAGTCACGTGGGCTCTTTTGACTACCCCAATGACCAAACCATCCCTATTCCCTCTCCCTCCACTAATATTTCCCTTTTCTATTTAATTAATTACTCTTCAAACTACACATAAATAGTATATGATTTTATACAAATTCACAAAAAAGATGGAAACTGAAAAAAAAACACTTGCTGCATATACCCTACCACACTCACTGCATGGACTCAGTCATAGTAACTTAACCCTTGATTTCTTCTCACTCAATCTATAACGCAGTTTCTCTCTCTCCATAGAGAGTGGGTCCCCGTCTGTCCATGTCTTTATATGAAGCCATTTAATTTCTCTCTCATCTCACACTATATATGCATATAAATATACGTATGTGCATCTCTCCCTTTGCAATTAACGACAACGTGGACTGCAGGTGCTGACTGGTATTTCGCCATTTTATTAGCTTATAAAGCTAACAGACAACTCCCCCTTCTCATTTCTCTCCCCACTCTCGTACCATTCAGCTAGCTAGCTCTTTCTTCCAAGTCCAAGTACCCCCTCTTACATTTCAAACATTTTATTATTGCCATTCTCTCTCACTCTTACTCTCCTGCTTGTACTTCTCTGCCCTCTTTCCTTCGAATCTATAAACTCATCATCTCATCTCCTCTCTCTCTCTCTCCCTCCCTCCGTCTATTAATTCCCTTCACCACTTACTTCTTCCTCATCATATCATCGAAACAACCCTCCCTCTGTATATACATATATTTCTTGACATATTTATATATATAGTCGATTAATCAATCTCGAGGTATTCATTGGGAGCACCCAAGGTGATAGACACAAGAAGAAGAAGAAGAAAAAAAAAAAAGAAAACAGAATGATGCATCGTTGCAGTAGTAGCCCACAGGGGCACGTGATGGGACGGTGTACATGTGGTATGTTTCACACCCAAACTAATTCCTCCTTCTCTATGCTATTCTCCATGCCCAACCACCACAAACCCTACGATCATCATGATCATTATTCTTCCGACATCATGTATTCTTCGTCTTCATCTTCTTCCTCCTCCGTTGACTGCACCCTCTCTCTAGGCACACCCTCCACTCGTTTCACCGAAGACGAAGAAAAACGCAATCGCCATCATCATCATCATCATCGCTCTTCAGTTCCCAACTTTTGCTGGGATTTATTACAATCTTCCAAACACACCCCACAATCCCACACCAAATCCAGTAATAATAACGAACGTGCTAATAATAATCACTCATCGGCTGATCCTCTTCTTGCTCGTCGTTGTGCCAACTGTGACACCACTTCCACTCCCCTCTGGAGAAACGGCCCCAGAGGCCCCAAGGTAATTTTAATTTATATCACTTTTTTTCATTTAATTAATCTATAATAATTAATATAGCTACATTCATCAAAATTAATTAATTAATTGATTATATTTGAATTACAGTCACTGTGCAATGCGTGTGGGATTAGATTCAAGAAGGAAGAGAGAAGGGCGAGTGCCGTGGCGGCGGCGACGACAACGGCGGGATCCTCCGGCGGCCTGATGGAGTCGCCGGCGCAGATGTACAGCCACCATCACCACCACACTTCATGGTACGGCGGCCACTCTCAGAGCCAGAAAATCCCGTGCCTCTCGCCGGCGGCGATGGGCGGCGAGTTTCGGTTCGTTGACGACGTCGTTGCTGATCGCGACGGTGCCGATAACGCCATTCCGTTTCTGTCTTGGAGACTCAACGTAACGGACAGACCGAGCCTCGTGCACGACTTTACAAGATGAAACGAAACGAAACGAAACAAAACGAGACGAGACGAGACGTACGTTGGGAATTGATGTTTTGATGATGGATGGAAACGACAAATGGGAGGAGGACCTATCTAGCTATAGCTTAACTAGTCGACGGTCAAGATCGCGCAGTTATACGTCAACGTTTTACGATGATATTGCGGATGTTTTTGATGGCGATGGTTATCGTCCTCTCGCGTCAATATTATATATTTTTAAAAAATTATTATTATTATTATTATTATTATTATTATGGTTAATGTCTTTGACCTTTTCCTTTTTGTTTGCTTCCTTTTCTCCGTCTTGCATAAGATGGAGTGAAAATGGCATAATTCTATGTTCTAAGCTTGCTTTTTCTATGGAGTTATTTCCTTAACTTTCTCTTTCAGTTACAAAAATTGAACCTCCCTTTCTGTTACTTGACTTACTTCACTTTCTCTCTCTCTATATATAAATTTATAACGTTTAAAATAAATATATATGGTGTTTGAGTGTTGACAATAAGAATATATATGAACCGTGGGATGAATTTGATTGATGCATTGGGGGAATCATATATTCATATTCAACAAGGGCTTTTTCAGGGGGGTTATATACTTTATATATATTATATTATGATCATGATCAGCATACCATGATTTGGTGTGAAAAACAAAAACTATAAGTTTAAGCTTAAGTGAGTGTGAAAGTTAATGATGGTAGTTTTCATTTTCCTGAATCCCACAAGGCAGATAGATGCAGTGAGTATTAGAGAGGGAGTGCAGAGTCTGATGCATTCAAAGTTCAGTTGATGCAATATTATTTCTGATCGGTCCAATGCCAATGTTGGATCACTGTTCTCTCTGAACCGGACACTGTGCGGTTCAGAACAGTGAAACTGAGATGTCCCTTTTGACTGCATCGAATCTAACCCTCCAATCCAGTTTCTTTTACACTGCCTCCCAACTTTGCCTACTTTTTCCCATCTTACACAATTCTTTAATCCACTTGGAGGGATTTCTCATCCCGCAATATATAAATGTATAATCCTCCACCTGCGTTTTTTCAAATAACAACTAACTTAAAAAGCATCAAAATAGATTTATCTATTAGTAGTCAATTATAAGACTTAATTACAAATCTCAAAAATTATGTACATAAAGTTTAATTTAGCGAGGATCATGAGTTTTCTGATTGGGAACTTGTTGTATGCATATATTATATGCTTGACATTTTTCTCTTAATTCGCATCGTCAAGATTTCACAGGGCTGTTAGGCTATTCGGAATTACTTGTAAACTTAGCATATAATGAAACCGAGTGAATTATACCGGCATTCTCACTCTTTAATATATATGTATGCATATGACGATTCATTTAAATTTCTAGTGTTTTTCTGACCGTAGTGAAACAATAGATAACTAGGGATAGCCAAACTCTTCGAGAGGAAGTTAAATCGGTGGTCCATAGCCAGTGGTATCAACGGTTTAATTTGATACGTTCTTCTTTTGTTTAATATAATTGTTTTTGGTATGAATGAATATGTACCTCATTAATAAAGAAAAGATAATTATTGAGAAAAAAAGGTGTTATTGTAGTTTTTTAAGGTACAAATCCATGATAAAAAGCTCAAATGAAAGTAAAAGGCTGAATCAAACGACTTCAGAAGGACGCAATCCCCAGATCTAACACTCGACAAAAAGTGATTTAATCTGCCCAAAGAAGTTCCAAGTACGTTGATTGAAACCCATTGTCGCCACTTATCCGTTTTAGCCTAATTGACTAGTCAACTTTCAAGAGTTTCCTTCAAGATCTGTGTAACTGTCAGTATAAAAGTTGTTTTAACTTTTTTATTAATTATAAATATTTATTTAACTAAGCTGTACGTATTTCATAAGTTTTGTTTGATAAAGCTGAAATAACTGCGTATTTATCAATAAATTTTTTGTGTGGCCTGACGCATTTATCAATAATAATAGCACCTTTAAGGCTTTAACTATAAAACTCGTACAATTATATATATTTTGCATAAGCTATTTCTAGTCATTTATATGTATATATATATATGAATATATAGCTACATTCACTACTCACTATAAAAAGTGTAGTTGCGATCCTTGTGGGCTTAGTCATTTTTGTTTTTGCCATAAAAGACAACGATGCTTGTTATTTTTTATCTCTATTTTATTTAACTAAGTTGCCATAAAAACAAGTGATGCATGCTATTCAACTATTTGTTTCTCCTTTTGTTTTTTCATATGCCATACCTCAATTAGTATTACATTGGAGTCAATATGTTCTGAACATTTATTGATTTTTTTTCAAAATAAGGGCGACCTTTTTTTTGGGTCAAAAAATAAGGCAAACATAATCAATTAATTAATTGGAGTCAGTGATGCCACGAACAAGTTCGACCAGGAGTCCATGATCCAGGTATCACCTTTGGGCTAGCGGTCCATGATCCACTAACAAATCTAGATGTCTGTGTCAAGTTGTCAACTGTCAATTGTTGATTATTTATTTAGAGTGTTTTTTTTTTTGGGTATTCCTAATCATTCCTGATATGTTGAAAGTATTATACGGCATGATTTGAGGTTATTAGAGGATTAGGATTTAGGAGGCTATCATTTTAATTGCATTTGATTGTTTATTTAATTTAATTGTAAAACGATAAATAAATGATCAATTATAACTGAAATAAAAATATTATCGCCGACGTGTTGGATTTAGGCGTCTAGCCAAATGAACTAGTCTCCTATAATTTGACGAATGAATATTTGAATCCTTTCTTAAGGTATCTATATTTAATATTTGATCTTATCTCAAATAAGATTGCTTTCAATAAAGGATATCTATAAAAAAAACAAAAAATAAATAAATAAAAATATATATTATCATTGAAATAATTTTATGAGATTTTTAAATGGTCAACCATTTTAATTGCAGTTATAACTCAAAACCAAAATATGATCCCATTTTATATTGTAAATCTGAACAGCTGTAGCTTGATCTCTCCAGTAGATTGATTGTTGTGTTGATGATGAAAATAAATACCCTACTTCTGCATATGTTGTTAAACCCAAAGCAGCATTAATATACTATAGTTGTGATGTGGAGAGAGAAATATGCAAGTAGAAAGAGAAAGTATTACACTCTTAAAATACTATAGAGATCCAAATTGGTAATTTATCTACCCTAACATGATTGGAAACTTGGGATATATACATACATAATAGAATCATGGAGAGTAGCTGGAAAGCCCCAAAAAAAACAGCAGCTAGAAGCTAGTACATAAACGATTTGAAGATAGAGTAGTACTAAAATTTAATAAATCACGTAATTGATCATAAATACGTATAAAGTAGCAGAAAAAACTCTCTTTACATGAGTCGAAATTGTTTATTCAATATCATTCTATTTATATATATATCCATGATCAGTCCTGGTTAATTGGTCTTGAAAAAAATCCAAAATGCATGCATATATATCTAATCTGAAACTTGAGAAATGAAAAGACAGCTTTCAACAAAAAAAAAAACAGCAGATATATTTAAGGTTTTTTTTGATTGGTTAGTAGAACATTTTATATCTTGAAATTTATGAAAATTCATTTAAAAGATAATTTTTATATATTTGAAAACTCACTTGACCAATCAAAGAAAATCCTATTTATAGGTATACACATGCAGTATGCACATTTCTCAAACTTGAATACGAAGGCAAGCCAGAAGCATCATCGATCTCGATCATCCGATGAATGATGCCTGTATTTCTTCCAGAGTCCTTTCCTTAGTCTCAGGAACCCAAAGTTTGACGAAAGCAACAGTACATAAAGAGAACATTGCGTACATGGCGAAAGTCCCTGCTCACATCCATTATATAGAGTATTATATTTGAACCACTGATATTGTAAGGCAAGCATGAAATTGACCGAAAAAAAAAAAATTAAAGACAAAATTAATAGTTAATGTAAAATTTAGAAACGAAAATTTGTATTTTTCCCAAAAATATTTTTCACTTGTAAGACATGATATTTTAATAAGATTCTTATTCTGTAATGATTACTTATATATGCAAATCAATAATACATTTGACAATATTTTGTGAATAATATCGTGATTGTCAATTTGTCAGGTGCAGACTGAACTCGCCTAATAGCGTGATGTTAACTTCATCTAATAATTAGACGTACGCATTTTCTGAATTGCTGTCATGTGGTATTGAATATTTTTGAAAAATAAATATCAAATTAAAATGTCGCATATTCTAAAAATTATCTTGTATTTTTTGATAACAGAAAAACAAATATATTGACCTGCTGGGCTCCAATTCAAGAGCAAGTTGGCAGTGACAGTGATTGCCCACGCAGTGAACCAATTTAAGAAGGTGGCTAAGCTTCCAGCAAGACCCTTAATATCTGGGGGAAGTATCTGTAAATTAAACAACATGTAGCATTAATTCTTATAGCCTTCAATATCACTTATTAATTAGTCAATCACCATGGCGAGGTTCTTTAATATTTATCTTTTTCAAGTTTTGAGTTTAGTGTATTTAAGTAAATATTAAATTACAATAAAGATTAATAGATCTTCTTTTGCACACCTCTGCCATTAGAAGCCAAGGAAGTGGTCCCATGCCAAGAGAAAAACCAACGCCCATAGCCTAAACAGAAACAGAGGGTCATCGATCTCATAGAAAAGCATGGAAGAACTGAAATCACAAATATATTAAATTAAATATGTATAGAATCATATATACCACTAGACCCACTACAGCCAACATTCCCAAAAATTTCTGTAGATGAGTATCATGTGATATGAAATCCTGAAAGCAATTAATCAAACGAATTAAAATCATTTATTTGAATCGGTGATATAAATGAATTAACTTGCTATTTCAGTATTGCCAACCTGCATAAAGAATACTGCTGAAATCAGGACGAGGCTAGCTGTCATCAAACAGGAAGATGCCTGCACAATGTGAAGAAAGTTGTCATATATGTGTGTGTGTGTGTACGTAGTATTGAAATGTATAAGGTTTGTGTTTGGATATTTATTCAAGTGTAATAAGTTTCACTAGGGATGTTGTCGAGTGTAAAATTTTAGTCTCTCCAATTTCAACAGAAAATTTTTGTAATAAAGTTCTCTAATGACTTATACTAGTTACTTTGGAAGAAATCACCAATAGCTTTCTTTAGTTCAATCCACCTTCCAATAAAAATACTATTGTAAGGACTAAGGAGTATTACTCACTATCAAAAGCACCCTCCGGCCAGTTTTGTCCACCAGCCAAATAGTGACCCCAGACATCACGACCTGTATATTTAAGAAAAAAAAATGAGAATGAATTTAGAAGAAGGCTCTATTTTATCCAAGAAATAGATTTTGACACATTGCAAGTTGAGACACATTTTCACCTGAATTAGATTTTGTGTTAATTATTGGTTAGAGATAGAAAGAAGAGAAGAGCTACGACTNCGACCTGTATATTTAAGAAAAAAAAAATGAGAATGAATTTAGAAGAAGGCTCTATTTTATCCAAGAAATAGATTTTGACACATTGCAAGTTTAGACACATTTTCACCTGAATTAGATTTTGTGTTAATTATTGGTTAGAGATAGAAAGAAGAGAAGAGCTACGACTTTAAACTTTTTTATTAAAATGATCTTTTCTGTCAGAAGTCAAAACCAAAATATGACTTTTTTTTTCCTAAGATTATATATGAGATTCACATGAAGGCATAGTTTTTAAACCTGAATAGCTCCCGATCCAAATGTAGCAACATCACTGGATGTAACCCCTGTTATACATGGTATGTAGGTGAAGATAGAAAACTTAAGTGAAAAATTAACATAACACAAATAATTGGCTGTTTATTTATGGGTGAATTTTTTAATTACCTGCACTTGCAAAGATCTTACTAGAATAGAAGAAAACTCCAGTCATACCAGTAAGTTGCTGAAGAACAAGTAATCCAACCCCTACCTGCAAGCACTCTGATATAATTTGGAACTCATGCCCCAACAAAAAAAAAAAAAAGAAGCAAGACCAGAAAGAAGGAATCGTATAATATGTATATATATACCGTTAAAGGAAACCAGTATCTTCTTCTCCGAAGATCTGATAACTGAATAGGATCTGTTTTGATGGTCGATGATAAGGATTCCTGTAAGAATGTCATTATAGAAAAGTGATATAATTGTCGGCGAAGCCTTTTATCGTATATATAGAAAAAGGTAAATCACAAAACCATGGGTAATATAATGTAATAAGTACATCGATTTCTCGAGCTTCCATTGTAATGTCAACGAGAGGTCCTCTTAAAGATTGTAAGGAAGCCTCAAACTTTTCCTTCATCCCCATTGCAGCCTAGAGAAAGAAAGAATATTAGGAAGAGACTGCCAAAATTAGTGGAATTTGGTTTATATTAATTGAAACAATTAATTAATAATTTGTAGGATGCATACCAACCATCTAGGAGATTCTGGGATGAACAATAGCCCAGGTATCAACATTGCACAAGGTAAACTTCCTGCGAAAAAGTGGATGGATTAATTAATTAATGGTTCGATATTTTTCTTCAATTTACGTATGTACGTACCTAAAGCTGCTAGCACTCTCCAGTTGACAAAAAGTCCCAACATATAAGCCATCATTATCCCAATAGTAACTGAGAGCTTAAAGGAAAATTGGGAAAAAGAAAAATATCAACATTAATTTGTTTGGAAGATCAATATAATTACAGGATTCCATCTCATAGCATAACAGGGAAATTTATGGAACCAACCTGATTGATAGACCCAAGACTACCTCTCATGGTTCGAGGTGATATCTCTGCTATATAAACAGGTACCTAATTAAACATGAGAAAGTTAATTAGATACTTTACTACAACGTCATTTGACCTGATCATCCCAACTTGTAAATTGGAAAATTTAAGAGGAGCAGATAATGTGACACACTAATAAAGTGGTATCAAGATTGATTACCACGTAAGATATTATTCCCACGCCAAAACCTTCCAATAATCGCCCCATAAAAAGAAGCGACGATTCCTACAAATGAAGGGGACATCATATATCATTACAATGTTAGGTGATGTACTGCTAGCTTTGTTATTTGAGTAATACTCGTGTCGACGTACACTTACTTTGGCCATAGAAATGGCAAGCCAGCCTACTACATTTGGGACTGCCGCGATCATTAGGGACTGCATAACAACCAAGATTGTTATTACTTATTAGTTATTAGGCATAAATGCTACTCTGTTTTTCTTTTAATCCAAAACAACATCAAAGTTATATGTAACATTGTAACTAGTACCCCTTTCCGCCCATAGTAATCTGCTATTTGGCCACTTCCTGTTGCTCCCACCATGGCACCCACGTTGGACAATGATCCAAATACAGAGAACTGTCTTCATCAACATATTCAATAAAAAACTAAAAGTAAATTAACTAAGAAAGAAAAAGAAGGCCTAAAGCCCTAAACTAAATCAAAATCAAAGAGGAAATCAATAATTTGGATTCTAAAAGATAACATATTTTTTAATTTAATTCCTGGAAGATAGAATTACAAAATTTAATCAATGAAAAATGTGACTGCAATCAACTTAGTTATTTTGTTAAGATGTTAATTAAAATTTAATGACAAATATAATTTTTTAACATCAATTATTTGATTTAATGTGAATAAAATTTAGAATTATGTAATATATGTGATTAATTTTTAATTAGTAACTTTAATAAAGTGACTAATTTAATTATGCACATTTTTTAAGGACTAAATTGAAAAAATTATTATTATTTAGAGACCAAATTATGAATTTGTTGTAAATAAAATAAATGAGAGAAGTGACGATGAATTGACCCTTGGAATGGTGAGATTAAGATCTCTAATCATAGAGGCTTGAGTGGGAGAACTGTATCCACACTGCACCAACAAGAAAGAAACAAGAGTCAAATGTAAAAGAAGGAAAAAAGCGCATGATGACGCAAAATCATGTGTACGACGTCGTATTTACGAAGATAGGGATGGTGGTGTGAGTGAACTGTGAAGCACCGTGAAACCGAATTGGAGAGGACCCAATGCAACCACGAGCACGCATATCACAACGAACACACTACTCTCTCGAGCATTGATTGACCCAAGCAATGGCTTCCTAACATTCGCGCCATTATTCTCTGTGTCGTTCCTCGAATTCATTATATTGCGTATATATTCTCTCAGATCGAGTTTGTAAACTTTCGTGAATATATAGTTAGAGTAATAATAACAAAATGAACATTAAGTTGGATTATATTTATACGAGGTTGTGAAAAGGTGAAGACGACAATGGAAGATGATGCTTTATTAGGATAATATTGAGTGAAAGAAGGTAATCTGCAATTCTCCAAATTAGTGTGTGGCGTAGAATTCTCCGCGTGATCTGGACATGTGAGGAATAAGGAGACCGAGATCCTATGATCATGTCGTGTTGTTTAGTTCAGATTAATTCAACAACACGTCGCTCGAAGAAATGTAGGACAGGTCACAGGTGCATTTCAATTTTCAACGATCACATATCACTACGGAGGGCAAAAATTCCCCATCATTCCCCGCGGGACGGGGGCAAATTTTTCTCTGTATGGAGTTCGAGGACGGGGACAGGGAGTATGTCACCCGTGCCGCAGAATTCCCGTCCCCGAATTAAATATAATAAATATATTACAAAATATTAATATAATTAATATAAATCTTAATAATTTAGAATAATATTAATCTAAATTCAATTAAATCTAATAAATTTAATTATACATTATTTTTACAAACTAAAATTCCATTAACCCATCTTAAATCTAATAATATGACTTATTTTTTGTGTGATGGGGATTTTAGGATGTTAATATTATTTTTTTCTCAAATTTTATGTACTTTGTATTAAATTTTATTGTGATTGGAGTTTGTTGTAGTGTGACATTGCATGAAATTTTATAATTCAATTTAAATTGTTTATTAGAATATGTTTTGAATTAATTAGAAATAATATTATTATTATTTAAAAAAAATTGTGGGACGCAAGGAGTCGGGGAACGGGGACGGGGAGAAAAAAGTCCCCACAACGGGGATCGGGGACGGAGAGAAATTTTTTTTGCGCACTCTCCGTCCCCGCCCCGCGCAGGTGCCATCCCTACATATCATGTCCCCCCGATTGTACAAATTTTTTTTTTGATTTTAGTCACTGTTGTTATAAACTTTTTGATTATGTGTAAAACTAAAAGATTATTTTAATGAAATTTTCATTTAAACTTTTTTACAAATTTTATTGTTATTATTATATTTTACATTGATTTATAATTAAAAAAATAGTAATTAATTGTAGTAAAAAAATTTAAAAAAATTCTTAATCTTTTCAACAAAATTTTGGCAAAAGAGATTATTTAGATAAAACTAAAAAAAATTATTTATTTTTTTACTTTTCAAAATTCACAAAATTTCTATACGAGTAAACTTCAAAAAAAAAAATTATGTACTTTAGTGGAAAAAGTAAGAATATGCTAGAGACTTGATGAACAATCAACAACAATCCCAAAATACATGTAGTTTATCAAGTTCTAGTAGGGTTTTCTCGTGCACATGTATAGAAATGCCATACAAAATTCAATTTGGACTGATATTTTGTATGGTGTTCTTCTAAACAGGTGCTTCCTACAACACGTGTATTCCCTTCATTTATTCCCTTAAATTTATACATATGCATCTACGGGGATTGCGAAAACAATCCAATTTCTGTCTGTCAGTGAACGCAATATATTACTTTGTTTAATTGAGGCACCAAAAAAAATGATGCTATATATATTTTGAATATTTTATCGAACTCAAGCTGTTTTTACATTGATAAGAAAATCATACAGCAACATAGGAACATAACTATATAAGAATACGAGAGTTTGGCATATCAATTTATTTGAAACTGATGCTCTCCAAACAGAATCACCTAAGGGAGGATTGAATTTCTTCCAAAGTTCTTCCTTTGGTTTCAGGGACCCAAATTGCTATAAATGCAATGGTAAAGGCAGCTACTACTGCGTAGATGGTGAATGTTCCTGTTTGACAGCCAAATCTCAAAGTTATATTTATAGATTAAGCATGCATCAATAAAACAAAATCGAAAAGCCTGTATTACAAAGATGAGCATCAATAGTGTTGGAAACTTTGTACTACTGACCCTCGAGCTTGCATAAAGAAATTTAGGTATCATATAATCTATGTACATGCAATAAGTTTATGATTTAATTTTCACAAGCTGACATGTCAGTCTCATATGTGCAGATTGAATTCTAAATTCTAATTACCGCATCTACAGACATTACATGATATCTAAAAATTTCTCATCCTACAATAAAAGTTCTAGCATGAGCCAGCACCATCACATAATGCAAAAAAAGAGCAACTAAGAGAGAGAGAGAGAAAGAGAGACCTCCACTGCTCCAAGATAAAAGCAAGTTTGCTGTCATTGTGATCACAAAAGAAGTAAGCCAATTTAACAAGGTGGCTAAACTGCCACCAAGGCTTTTTATATTTACTGGAAGTATCTGAAAAAGAATAATTTGCAAGAAGTGAGTGAGTACCAAATCCCAACATATTCCGCGAACAATCAACATATTTATGACCACTTTATCTTGGAGACTAAAAGAGACACAGTGCCTAAAGAAACAAGAATGACTGAATGAATGAGGAAAACAGTAGAGATATTTGCTGAATAATGCTAACAACTACTTGATTCTTCTTGCACATACGTGTTCTATAAATAGTAAACTATATATATTTTGCATACCTCAGCCATTATGACCCAAGGAATTGGTCCGAGTCCTAGAGAGAATCCAATCACCATAAGCTGGGAAAAAATAGTTGATTTAACTGATGAATACTAAACAAAAACTTAATAGCATGCAAAGAATGAAATCAAACATTAGGCTACATATAACATACCACAAGTCCAACAACAGAGATTATTCCCAAAATGCTGTACAGATGAGAGTCCTCTGATACGGCTTTCTGTATTAATAAGATAAAAGAAATTAAAAAAAAGAAAGCTAAGCTCCTGACAATGAATCAAAGCCTCGTACCATTACCAAGTACCTACCTCCAAATAGAATGCTATAGCAACAACGGCGATGCTAAATGTCATTACAGAGGAGGATATCTGCAGCAGTAACAGCAAATGTCAGATTTTTTTTTCTTTAACTCCATGTGATTCTTTTAAAATAACATTAATAAATTTTAGGAAAAATTAACTGTGCTTGATACGCACTAGTAAGAGAAGTCTCCGGCCACTTTTATCCACCAACCAAGTTGCGACTGCAGTTGTTAGGACCTGGAAAAGAAAGTTGGCAATTGGACCTAAATTTATAATTTTGATATTCACATGAATTCTTGGGTATAGTGACCAACCTGAACAACTCCTAGAAGGACTGTGGCAATTTTGTCGGATGAAATTCCTGTCACAACGAGGAAGTAATTTTAAAACAGGAGGAATTAATAGTCTTGGAGATACAGCATAGTCATCCAAAGTTTCAAATTAGTTTCTGTTACTAGTTTTGAACCCAAACCAAATAAGAAACTTAAGGAGGAGGGGAACCAGCCTTTTTTACATTCCTTACATCTTTAGGTCAATAACATGGTCAAGTTCCAAGGTCATTTAATTTTTAAATTATCATTATGACTTGAAAGAACTGAGTCTCGAAAACAACAGGAAAAATGGAGATTATGGTGTTATGGGTTAGTAGATAAACAAAAATCTTGTATGTCAAACTCTCTTATCCTGACAGAAAGAAAAATAAAAATGAACAAGAAATTCATGGCAAAAAAATAGGAAAAGAAAGGAAACTCCCCAATTAATAGTTGATAAGTAAATTTAATCAACCTGCATTTGAAAAGATGGTACTTGAATAGAACAAAACTCCATTAATACCACTCAGTTGCTGGAGCACAAGTAATCCAATTCCTACCTGCAGACACACAATTATCCAAAAGTTTAGGTAGCTTATAACTTTCAGACAAATAAATAAAATCAGACAAGCTAGGGAAGAGAGGAGGAGCAAAATTAAAATAAGAAAGGAATTATAGAATACCATTAAAGGAAGCCAATATCTTTTCCTCTTGAGATCTGCAAATCGCATGGTAACTCTTTTTCCAGTTGTTGCCACAGCTCGCTATAAAAAGAAAATTGGTTTAGCTGTGTATGCCTGTATGGTTCTTATTACAGGTTCTTGAACCATACTCTTAAGTCTCTAACCACACTTTGTATTTTCTTATTGTCATGCATCAAGATTATTTTGCTAACTTTGGAGGAAAAATGATTAAATACTTAAATACCTTAATTTCATGTACTTCAACAGATATATCTGTGTCAAATCCTCGTAAAACTTGCAAAGAAGTCTCAAACTCTTCTGTCATCCCCATCTTGGCCTGGACTTCCCCAATTTCCCCCAGCCCAGAAAAGAAAAGAAAAGAAAGAACATTAGGAAAAGTGAACTATTCCTCCCTTTCTTTTTCTTTTCTTTTACCAGAAGGAACATTTAAACCAACAGAGGTGGAAAGATACAAGAACTCAATCAGTACTACACTACATAGCATTTGATCCATACCAACCATCTGGGAGATTCTGGTATAAAAAATAGCCCTGGAATTAATGCAGTGCAAGGTAAAATTCCTGCAAAGGAAAAGTACATGTTAATTGGTACACAAGTGAGGCCATGCCACATACAAATGAGTGTGATTCTTCTAATCATTTCTCTGAAAATTAATATTAAGTTATTAGAATTGACAAAACTCATTTGTGTATTTCCAAGATCCATCCATTTGCTAAAAACCAACCAGCTTAAATAATTAGGAATTTACCTATAACTGCCAGCACTCTCCAGTTGACAAAAAGGCCCAACAAATAAGCCAGCAGTATTCCAATTGTAACTGAGAGCTGAGCGAAAGGGACACAGAAATCAACAATAGCATTTCAAATTGAAGAACAAGGTATAAATTGGATTCAGAAGCAACCAACAATAAGTAGTCAACCTGATTCACCGATCCAAGGCCACCTCTCAGGTTTTGAGGTGCTATCTCTGTAATATAGACAGGCACCTAAAGAAAAGAAAGACCAGTAATGAGTAAACTAGTCACATTCAGAAAGTTCACTCATGGTCCCAACATATAAATAAAGAAAGAACACAGGTAAGGTTACTATCTTTGTTATAAAATTACTCCAATCGTAAACTTGATTTATACTTCTTTTTGATGATTGATTATGCAAAAATGTGTCTTTAATAGTCTCCTTCTACCATGATTGGTCATGCACAAAATTTTAATCAAATATCATGTTTATTGAAGAATCTTCCAGCAAAAATATGAGCAACTTTACCTAAATTTAGCCCTATAAATAATCTAAAACAGAACTACCAAGATTACCACATAAGAGATTATCCCCACGCCAAATCCTTCCAATAAGCGCCCCATGTACAAAAACGATGAGTCCTATAAAAGCAGCAATACATTAAATCTTAAGGTAATATTAAACTTGACAGAAGTGGAACAACATAATACCAAACCACCCAAGTTACTACTCACTTTGGCAAAAGAAATGGCAAGCCATCCAATTATATTGGGGATTGCAGCAATCATTAGTGACTGCAAAATTGAACATGCCAAAGCATTACTCATCACATTCGTTAGTAGCCTTAAAAGTGTAAAAAACCAAACACACAAAAAAGTCACTTTACCCCTTTACGGCCCATGTACTCTGCCATTTGACCACTGGTTATTGCTCCCACCATCGCACCCACATTCGATAAAGACCCAAATAGAGAAAACTGCCACCAATAAAATCCTCAGCCAAAATGATAAAAAAAGATTACAAATGAACGGTAAACAAACACATCCTTCAACCAAATTCATCAAGCCAAACCTCCGAAACTGTGAGGTTTAGATCGCTGGTGATGCTGTCTTGAGTAGGAGAAGAGTATCCACTCTGTAAAACCATTCAAACACACACACACACATATACAGAAATCAATAACATCGTTTAGAACAGAATAAGATTGAGGAGAAGAAAGAAGAAAGCACCGTGAAGCCGAATTGAATAGGACCCAAAGCGACGATGAGAACGCAAAAGAGAACGGAGACGGAGCCGTCACGCATGACTTGGGTCGACGAACCCGTGATGCTGGATTGCCTCGAGCCCATTCTGTACCAGCTTCCAGTATGAAGAAAGGGCTTCCTGAGATCCCTCGATTCCTCATTCTCTTCCCTGAAGCTCATTGCCGCAAAACTCACACTCTCACAGCCTCAAGCGAAAGAAAGAAAGCACTAATTAAGTGAGTAAGTTGGAATAGTAGTAGGTAGATAGATGGATTGATTTTGCTGTTGAAGTGACAAAGAGTAATGGTAGCTAACGGGAGATTCGGATGTTCTGTGAGCGGACTCAGCGACAGCGTTATGGATGTGTCTGTTACGATTTAAGACCATTCAAGGCATTTTTTTTCTTTTTTTTTTTTCCACAGATCGTATACCACCAACTAGTCTCTTCGCTGTCAAAATTATGTCAAACCCTGGGTTTAGGGTTTTTACCGCGTCTCCATTGATACAAACAATCATTCATGCATTTTCCATATATGTGGATGTGATGAATCGGCTTCATGATTAATGGGTTGATTAAGATCCGTGGGGTAGATGCGATTTTGAAACTGTATCCAGTTTGCTGGACCATTGCTTACAATTGGTTAGACACGTGTTTGTTGCTCAATAATAATATGCTATTGAAGGTGAAGTTCTTGCCTGCTTTGTTTTTTGGTGTGATGAGTGAGAAACTGTCGTCTTCCTGATAGTTTATTATAAATTAATATTTGATACTTGAAAGATTATTAAATTAATATTTATCTAGTTATCTTGCCACATATTTTATTCAGAACAAAAAATTGACACACAAGTAAAATAAAATTTGACACATCAGCATTGAGTCAAAATTTGGGTATAATTGAAACTAATGTTTCACATTAGGGCACAACTGACACAAATAAAACGTTAAAGACGTAACTGAAAATCATCGCAAACAAGGTCTTTTGCATATATATATATCTAATATTATATGGCTCCACCCTTTTCTGGTCGTCCATGTTTAAAACTATAGTCTATGAAATTAAAAATAAGAGAAAATTTACTATTTGGTCTCTTTTTCTTTACTAAGTTAACAATTTAGTCCCTTATTTATTTTACATACATATTTGCGTGCCCGTTAGGGCACGCAAAGNGTTGTTAAAAGAATGAATTTTCAAGTACCTATAGCATTATCGTTTGTTAAAGTTATTATTTTTTCCAGACTGTGAATAACAGTTTATTTTCCTCGAATTAGAAAATTATCCCGCACTGTTTTCAGAAAAAAAAAAACGGAAAAGGATTAGAATTATTAGTGACACTAAACACCACATTGGTCAGAACTCAGTATGATTGGCTCCTTCATGTATGATTGGCTCCCTCTCTCTAAAGTCTAAACTATAAAGCAATCTTATAGTTCTCCATTATTTATTTACTTTAGTGGATATTAGGTCTCCACTAGTTAGAGGAATGGGCCTTTAAAACTGATCCAAATTGTACACACTCAAAAATTATCCAAATTCGTGTCACTAAATTATACAAAATCAATTTAATACTAAAAAATCGTGATTTAATTTAATTTAATTACAAATATATCAGAATCTGATTGTTTGATTTAGTTAAAATGTTCATTGTAATAAGTAATAACAATTAAATTTTAAATGCTAATTTTCTCATCAAAATAAATAAAATTTTTACTATTATATTTGATTCATATTGTTATGCAAACTTTCACTTTAAAGCAAAAACCTTGTCATCTTGGCGCCGTTTGACGTTTACAAGATAGACTGGTAGTTGATATTTGATTCCCACTCGTTTTGAAAGTCACCCCCGAACAGTGTTGCAAGCACGTTCAACGTCGAGTTCATTGTCGTTTAACATAATTTACCCCTTTTAGTAATTTCCCCTAAAAAAATGAAAACATTGAACTTTCACAAAAAAAAAAAGAAGAAGAGATAGAGAGCGAATGAAAGAAGTCAAGGAAGTCGTTTTCCCTCCCCGCCATATCGCTGCTTTACAATCGTAACCCTAAAAATCAGCCCCAATTTTTACAATGGTGAGGCGAACTCGATCACAGACCAAAGCCATTTCCAACCCCGAGCTTCAACCTCACGATTATCAATCTCCAACTACAACTGCAATAACCCTAAACCCTCCTCCTTCTTCTTCTTCCAAAATCTCATTTCGGGCTCGAAAAATTCGAAGAGTCACATCTGATACAGATAACATTAAACTCCCCCAGATTACCAAAGCAAAAGCATCCAAAACATCAACACTCACGATAGATCATAAAACCATTGCTTCCGAGGAGGAAACCCCATCCGCATCCCCCGCCATTTTGCCCATGATCGTGAAGCCGTTGAATCTGAAAGGCGAAATTGATCTTGCTCTTCAGCATTTACGTTTATCCGATTCCCTCTTAGCGACTTGCATTGATTCTTTTCGCCCACTGGAGTTCAATACTCATCGCCCTCCATTTCTTTCACTCACAAAGAGCATCGTTTGTCAGCAACTTTCTGATAAGGCGGCCAAAGCAATCCACTCTCGTTTCGTCACACTCTGTGGAGGCGAGGCTTCAGTTCGACCCGATGTAGTGCTTGGGCTCTCAGCTCAGCAGCTTCGGGAAACTGGAATCTCTGGACCGAAAGCTAACTACCTTCATGATCTGGCTAGCAAATTCAGCGATGGGATATTATCAGATTCTTCAATACTCGAGATGGATGATGAAACCCTCGTTAACAAACTAACTATGGTTAAGGGGATTGGGCCTTGGTCAGTGCACATGTTCATGATTTTCACACTTTATAGGCCTGACGTTCTCCCTGTGGGGGATCTTGTTGTTAGGAGAGGCGTTGAGAAATTGTATGGCCTTAAAGCATTGCCTAAGCCCTCGCAAATGGAGAAGTTATGTGAGAAATGGAAGCCGTATAGGACTGTTGGGTCTTGGTATATGTATAGGCTCATGGAAGCAAAGGGTGTCTTGCCAACAAAAACAGCAGTAGAAGCAGAATCAACGACACTGATGGATGACGGAATGCACGGATAGGATACTTGCCTCTTTTTCAATTTTCAATTTGCGGTCAAGTCTGTATTGGATTTTGACGTTTTACATGTTTTGGTTAAATATACAGTGACCTCTCATTTCTAATGTTCAATTGGACTTTACAAATGGTAGAGAAGGTGTGGCTATAGTTATCCTACTGACTACTGTTAAGTTTTAACGAAAATTCTGCTTGTTGAGCTTATGTGTCTGATGGAAATGTAAGGGAAATTTATTGCAGCAACATTTAGGTTGAATCTGATTGTTTAGCTGCTGTAAAATTAGGTACTGGTGCAAGTACTCCTGGGAGTCACCATTTGTTCTTCTTGTTGTTGGATGATGACAAAGATATATGCTTTCATTCATTGAAAGTTCATATTAGTAGCCTTTTCTAACTCAGAAACTGTAATGGACCTTTCGTCTGTAAGTGGAGCCAATAGAAATCTGAACTTGGTTGGGATTATGGGAGGGCTGAATGAAGGTAAAAGTAATCTTATTCTGGCTTCGGCTATAAAAATGAAGATGGAACAGAAAAGAATTGGCTATTAAATTATTTCCATTCTCGTCTCTTTATTTTTGGTCGCTCTTGATAATTTGTTCTTTATTTACCGATCACATTCTCCCGTTATCACATCAGGAGCTACACACCGTTAACAAATTCACCTTGATAATCATATTCTCAATCCCTCGTTACCGAAAAAAAGTCTTATTATTAATAATCCATAATGAGACTAGAATAATCTATTGCACTGTACAACATATGGCGTTTTTCTTAAATTTTCAGTACTTGGTTTTAACTTCCAAGTTTTAGTCAGGCCTCTTTCTTTTTCACATGACCGGTGATCTTCAAATCGCCAGCAAATTACTCTATTTCTCTATGAATGAACTCCATAGCTCCTGCAAATTACCTTTACTGTTACAGAATTAGCTAAATTAGTAGGTTGGGAATTAGGATCAACTGTGGTTCGTGAAAGCAGAGGAATCATGGGAAACACATATATATATTATGGTTAAGAATCAAGAGAAAATTGTTGCAGAACTCCAACGTTTTTTTTTGTTGTGGTATTAACACAAAATATTCTTCACTCATCGGCCATCCGTTTTATGGTTTAGGTAGAGGTTAATTTTTGTTTGAGTACCGTAAATCTCTCTTATTAGAAGTGTCTAATAATATTGGAACTTAACCCTATTGATATTGTAATAGAATGTAGGATGAAAGGTGCTTCTTGGGCTCCATTTTGTTAGATCACTTGGGCCTCACTTGAAGTAGCTTCATTATTGTGCCTAGTGGGCTTTTGTATTATGCTGTCATGTTTTGGGCCCAGTGAGTTTTTCTTTAGGCAGAAGGGGCCCAGTTAAATTGCTTCTTAGCCTTTTTGCTTTATAGTGAATTAGTAATAATCCTACTGTTTTATTTTCTTTTCGGTGTTTTGCTACTGATGTATTTGATGCATCTTAGACTTTGATTATCTATGGAATTCCTTATTTACGAAAAGAAAAAATTAATCATAAAGGAAGTGAATTCAAGGTTTTTTCTATCACTTCTAAGTAGCTATCACAAAAGGGAAAACCAAAAGGAAAAAGAAAAAGGAAGAACCTCTGCAATTGCATTACCACTAAGAAAAAGACAAAAGCGGGATCATTTGGAATTGGCATGGCATCATCAACTTTAGAATTTAGATCAACCGCACGATAAACATGCTCTCTGCAAACAATATTCCACATTCAGACAGCAGATAAACGACAAAAAAAACAATACAGCAACCATAATGTACTCAAATAAAAGGTTTTGTTCCTACCTATCATTTACTGATTTACAGATAGCGTGTTTCAATGACAAAACTTAATTATGATTTTTAAGTAGTTTTTCAATATGAAACAAATTGTCTCTTTATATATATACTATAGGCTTTGTGTGCCCTGACAGGCACGCAAATATGTATGTAAAATAAATGAATGACTAAATTGTTAACACGGTAAAAAAGAAGGGGTCAAATAATAATTTTCCTCTTATTATTAATTTTGTACTATAGTTTTAAAATGTGAACGACCAGAAAGTGGTGGAGCCATATAATATAAGATATNCGGCAAGGCGAGTTACATCCTAAGGAGAAGACTTAAGTTCAATTACGCGGATAGGCGGAGTTACACTGTGCCGTTTTTTCTGCCACACCGGACGTATTAGAAACAAGCAATTATTGTCATGATTCTCACATGAACATGGAATGGAATAGTGGTAAGAGCTTATGGAATAAGTGCTTTTCAAAAAGGAGATGGAACGTAACACAACACAAGAAAGAGAAGGATAAGGTGCTTGAATTGACTTGATTATGGCTTTGTGAGAGAAAATGAGAAAACAAAAATATAAATATATATATATTGTGATGAAAAGCCAAACAACGTTAAAATCTGAAACATTTGATGTAATCTCGATCCAGAGAATATAGGAAAGAGGGACGCCCTTTTGTTTGGTCAAGTTTGTGGAGTTTTCTCTTATCTTTTTCGTCTGAGGATGACGCCTTTCGAACCATATCCAGCAAAATCGTATTCATGATGGAACGAATCATCCTGGCCCGATATTAGACGACTACAAATTTAAACAGCAAAATTTCCTTTGGATTTTAAGTGATTTAGATCTCGAATCTACTTTATTATAATTCTCATACTTCTAATCAAAGATCAAGTAAATCCGAAACAATGGCATTCAAATTTACTTGGAGATTTTAAAATAATTAAGTGAACAAAAGAATCTTAGCTTCTTTTATTTTGTCGTTTATTAGGTGTGTTGGATAAGAATATTTACAGTGAAGAAGCAGTGGTAAGTAATTACTATACATAGCAAATTTGGACCAACTACTTTTTTTTTTTTTTTTTTTTTTTTT
>QANZ01005865.1:72671-97509 GCA_003254925.1 Chamaecrista fasciculata
TTTTTTTTTTTTTTTTTTTTTTTTTCTGGGTAAAAAGTTGAGGTGAGTTGAGTCGGGAGTTATTAAGATCAATACATGCTTCCAGGCTCTATAAGCTTTTACATAAGTACTTATAAAATCGCCTACCAACAAGACCCTCGCATCGACAGTGGGATTCAAACTCACGACCTTGTGAGTTATGAGTTGACTCCTTACCAACTAGGTGAACCTTTGTTGGCAATTTGGACTAAATATTAATTGAAGTAGGAGAAACTAAAGTACAAATATCCCTTAAACTCTCCCTTGTTTATAAAATATCATGGGTTGAAATACCTTATTTGTTTTTAAATTTATTTATCTACTTTTGAATTCTTATGAGAAATTACTTCATTTATGATTTTGTAGCACCATTCTTTAAAATTACAAAACAATGAGTGAGTAACAAAAGTATTCAATCCGTTAAAACTAACTCAAATCACCTAATTGGGTTGGATTACGATTTTATTTGGGTTAGAAATTTTGATCATCCGATGAATAGGTTGGGCTACATGTTTTAATTTTGTAAATTCATTCAACCAAATTCAACCCGTTAACCTTCCTACCAAAAAACCCGTTAACCTACACCCTTACTCTCTAGGGTTGGGTTAATTTTAGGGTGGTTTGGTTTGGGCTAGAATTTTATGAGGTTGGGTTGATTTGGATTGGATTTTGAAAAATAAATATTTCAGCCCAAATCAAACCAAATCAAATAGCAGCAGGTTGAGTTGGGCGGGCTGGTCAATTCTAATTTGCAAACAATTTTTTTTCCAAAAATATACTTGTCTTTATAATTTTTTTATCTTTCAATTTTTGTATATTTAATTTTGATGAAAAAATGTCTTATTATCATGATTCATGAATTAATAATATAATTGAAAGTCATATATACTCATCTAAAAAAGTTGAAGTTGGCGTATACAAGTTAAACTTAATTAATTGAAAGTGAAGTTACTAATGCAACATTAAGACTAAGGGGAAAAAATAGTTCAAGAGTCATATATATATATATATATTATATAATTATATTAACTATTATATATATATATATATATTAAAATTTAAAAATAAAAATAAATAAATGGCGAGCTCGCGTGTTGGTTGGGTTGAGCGGGCTCAAAAATCTGAAACCTACAGCCCAACCTAAACCACTACGAGTTGAAAATTTTCAAATCAAATCAACCCGTCAATCCAAACCTGCGGGTTGGATTGGTTTTGTCGGATTAATGAGTTGGCTCGAATCATTGAATACCCCTACTCTCTATACTCAACATTTTTCATCAATCGTGGTTCTATGCCAATGTAGGATTTTAATTAGGGATTACACGTTTCACTCAATCACTCATCTTTAATGATAATATTTTTCTTGTAATTTATTGTTGAATTTTCTTTGATACTACTCTAGCGATCTCTTTCACAATGGAAAAAGAGTTGTGATAGTGAGATGGATAAAAAGTATAATTCATAACTAAAGATTGATGTTCGCTTACATATATTATACTAGGGGCTTTGCGTGCCCTAACGGGCACGCAAATATTAGAGATCAAAATGAAATTGATAGTAAACATTATGGACCCAAGTGAGGTTTTGACCTAAAAAAAATAAACTATTTCCCACATTATAGAGAAAGATAGGGAGAGGGAGAGGCACAACCCACGTTCTCAACCGACTTTCTAATTTTTTATTTAATTTATAATTATAATATGAACAATTATATATTTTTTGATTGGTTAATTAAAGTTTAGCCTAAAGTTAAAAATGAAGGACGACCAGAAAGGGGTGGAGCCATATAATATAAGATTAGGGGTTTTTCGTGTCCTAACGGGCACGGAAATATGTGTGTACCGTTTGATTTAACATTTGTAGTTATTCAATGACTAAATAGTATATTTCTATTATTCAAGGACTAAATCGTTAGAAGTGTGAAAATTAAAAGACAAAATAATAAGTTTTCACTTTCTTAAATCTCATCTACTACTTTCTCCCTCTCATTATCTTTACAGTTAGCCAATTATCAAGCTGTACATGTTAATTTCTTATTTCTTTTAATTTTTAATTCAATTATTTTTTACCAACCGAAAGCACTCTCACACATATAATATAGTATAAATTGTTATGATTCAAAGAGTTGTAATTTATAATTTTTTAAAAAAAATTAGTAAATATATTTTTTCTTTAAAAAAATGAAATGGTTTAACTCACCAACTGAAAAAATAAATATAATACAATACTTCTTTTTTTACAAAAATTAAATAAATGTAATACAATATTTTAAAATTTTATGTATTATAAAAATTTTAAAATGTAAAGATAAAATATTAAATATCTCATATATATTGAAATATTATAATAATAAATTCTTATTTATTATGTTTTTCTAGTAGTTATAAATGCAAAAAATTCATAAAAATAAGTTTATATTAATAAAAAATAATATATTTTAAAAATTTCCACTATTTGTCAAATCTAAGGTCTAAATATTAATTTTAATACACGTTCATATGTAAATTTAGATAAAAAAAAATTATACTATATATTCATACCCTATCCATCCTAATCATGTCTTGATATATGCTACCGAGATAGGATCCTCTGTAGTGCACTTTAGGTGAAGTGCAGAGAGAGATAGGAATAGGTTAGAGAGAGAAAGTGACAGTAGAACCCACTTTCTCTCTCTACTTGTTCTTTTCTCTCTCTACACTTCACCTAAAGTGCATTATAAATGATCCAAATTGGTATACCTCACTTACATTTTATTGTCCTTTACATTATAGACACAAGTATAAATGAAGAACTTTGAATAGATGCTTTTAGTTGTGAACCAATTAATACAGCATGCGTATACTGACCTTCAATATCGAAGTTCAAACAATCGAGGAAACATGAGCGTGACGTACACTGCAAAGCTATAGATTTTTCTTGGCAGCCAAACACACTTTCAGATTTATTAGTCATACTAAAGAGATCTATAAAAATTAAAAGTAATGGATAGGCCAAAGCCAAATGGGGGAATTGAATAGTGATTGTTGGATTTTGTAAGATCACCAACTTATGACATTTCAAGCTATACCTAAAAGGAGATTAGGTTGAAATGTGGATCTCTTAAACTGACTTAATTAGTAAGAATGAACGGTTGGATCTCTTTCCATCTTTCATTTTCTCCGTTGATCAGGCTTTCTTTTACTCTCTCTCCTCCTCTCTTTTTCTTTGATAATATTTCAGCTGCCTCATGAAATTTCCACTTTTGTTGATTTTCTTCCTACAAATTGATTATGATCAGAATATAAAAATATTTCTTAAATAATAATATTAATAAGGATAAATTAGACATAAGGTTCCTATGGTTTGGCCCATTTACATAAAGGGTCCCTGTGGTTAAAAAGTAGAAAATAAAGGATGTGGTTTACTCCGTTAACAAAAAGTGTCATGAGATACATTTTCGTCCAAAATTTAACAGAAATCTTAGCTAAAATACTATTTAAGAACTTAATTATTAATTTTTATGCGTTTGACTTCATATTTGTATGAAATTTGACGAGAATTTTAACTAAAATACTATTTTAAGACCCTAACTATTACTATGAATTTTTTTTTCGTGTCAAAGTCTTTATCTCATACAAATAGGGAGTCAGACTCATAAAAATTAATAGTTAGAGTCTTAAACTAGTATTTTAGCCAAAATTTCTGTCAAATTTTAGACGAAAATATATATACCTCAAGACCCTTTTTGTTAACAGAGCACCCTTATTTGCCACTTTTTAACCCACATGACCTTTTTCTGTAAATAGGTCAAACCACATGGACCTTCTGTGTAATTTACTTTAATAATAGTATCAATAAAATCAGCATTATAGTTAATGAATTATATTAATATGAATATTTTTTATAGTTAATTGAAATATAAAGAAACTATTTTTTTAATGGAAAATACACAATTTGGAGTTTGGACATTATTGAAAAAGCGTATTGTTTATTGTATTTACTTAAAATTATTATTTTTTATATTTTAGACTTTATCCGTATAATATTTAAAAATTATTTTTGAAAAAAAAAATCATATAAAGTAATCGTCGACGAGCTAGCGTGAAAACATTGTCAAGAAAATACATGATTATTCCAAGCAAAGCAATTGATGCGCATAAACTCATTATCAATAATCACTTTTCACAAAGTACCCTATAAGCACTAGGATAATTAGGAGATTGATGATAGAGTTACAGCGATTGCCTTTGATAAGTCGTCGTTTTCCTCGATTATATTCGTTGTTCGGCAATGTGCAACTTATCTACTATGTAAGATAATTACAATGTTTTAATTATTGTTTGGCCATTATATTACAATTTACAATGTTTTAATCTATATAAACTTAAAAAAAAAACCCACAAAAAATACATAACTCATTTTCTCACCAAGTCTCTATTCAACTTTCAGTTTTTCTTTATATAATATAAAAAATGATAACAACATAAGAAAAATTGAAAAAGACAGCAAGCTAGAGCTGTGAGGTCAAGTTACATGAGTTATCCACTGTAGTGAGCCCATGATTAACTTTGTTTTCGCCTGTACTTGACGAAGCAACTAGACCCCGAGCCTCTAGTCTCGTCCTAAAAGATTCAAAATTAGAAATGTTACAGCTAAATATAGCAAAATAGTAAGCGACAGAAAAGTTAATGATATCAGCGACACTTTGGCACGCTTTCAAACTCTCTCATTACGAAATTTTTAAATAATATCTAGTCATGAGACGGTCAACCAAGCCTCATAGTAACGAGGAGAATTTCTCTTCCACCTCTTTATCCGTTTGTAAAACCATCTCTGAAACACTTGATCAGAACCTAAAAGTCGACCTGATGAAGATAAGTAACTCAAACTATACCGCTCTACTAAAACTACAATTGAGGAATATGTGGGACATAGAATCAGTCTGATACTCACAGAATAAACAAATGACCTTACATCTTAAGCGATGACGATTCAAATTCAAAAATGTCATAATATCGTCATGTCAACTTCGAGTCTTTTTTTTTTTTTCGTTATAGGAAAGAAAGCAATAGAAACTATAACTAGCGACCATTTTTCCTAAACGTAATGTTTTAAAAATCAGCCAGTCATTAAATTGATAAAAATGTTAGATCATAAATTAATTAATTGATTAAATCAATTAATTTAATAATTAAACTATATTATATTATAAATAAAAAATATTAATTAGTTATTTTAATGAAAAATAATATATTTTATATTATAAATTCATAATAAAAATTGAATTATTATAATTAAAATATCACAATAAAAATAATATATATTTTTTAATTTATTTATTAAAAATAAATCAAGTAACAATATAAATTATATCAATATAAGATATGATTACATAAGAGTATATTTTTAATTTAAAACTCTACAAGCATATTTACAATAAAATTAATTTAACAAGAAAAAATAAAAAAAAAATAATTAAATGTTTCGTTTAAAAGTCTTTTCATTACTAATAATTAAAGTCAAAGTCTAATCAACTAAAAACATAACAACCCAAGTGTATCAACTATCAATACATGCATCAACTAACTCTTGAATCCAATTTTGCAAAACAAAAATTGAATTCATCGGAATTAAAAAAAAAATCAAGTTACTTTTTTTTGCAAAAGTATGAAGAGGTAGCGCGCGTGCATTCGTGATGTGACTGAAGAAGCCATAATCGATGTTAGATTTGATTCAGGATTGGCCAAATAAAAGGCGAAATAGCTATAGCTTCAGCTTGTGTTGTGACTTATGAGACTTTAATTTAGGCGAATATGGTTACAAAGGGCGCTGGATCCTCAGCTGTTCAGCACATGATGCTGTGCGATGAGGACTAATTGTCGAACGTCACGTATACATTGACGCATACGTGGCACTCGGCGACTGATCCTCATCGCACAACACCATGTGTTGAACAACAGAGGATCCGATCTTGTTACAAAGTTGTTTGTCTCAGATTGTGGTTGGGGCACACAAGACAGACAAAAGAGCCATGGCTAAACCCCCCTCACAATCACATAAATACCTCAATATTTCAAAACACACCATTAATTCATTTTTGTTATATCTTTCATATTAGATATAAAAAACTTTACTAAAGTTTTTCTCTATATATAATTGAAGTACCACCAATTCTGCTCCTTTTAAGTTTTGTATAGTGCAAAAGATTCATATTCCCCTGCCCCGCGATCGAATACATAATTCGAAAGTGTTTGTCCACATTAAGGCAAATGATTTAATTCTCTTTTTCTTTGGGAGAAAATAATTCTTTTTCATTTTAAAGATCTCTAGATTTATGTAAATTGATGCCACTGTATTATGAGTAATAAGTTTTGTTGATATGTACATATAGTATAAATCTCCCAAAATATTTCTTAAAAGTCTGTCTCTTTAATTCAGTAATTATTACAAAGTCTCAGATTAAAAAAATCAACCTCGCAAAACAAAACCTTACATAAATTTGCATTATTTGGATGAATTTTTAATTAATTTTACTTGTAAATAAATAACCAAGATAATTAAAATTAATGAGAACAAATCTCAAACAATCGTCTCTAAATATAAATGGATTAAATGATTCATTGCACAGTGATACGAGTATAATTAGCTTATCGTAAAATAAATGCATTAGCATGTGCAAGTCTTCAGAAACAGTTCCTCTCAAGTCTCAACGCGCATGTTAAATAAAACTTTGACCAATTTATGAAACCACAACCTCTTCAGGGTCACGTGGCTCAGAACCTGCCACGTATGAGATTTCAATTCTTTAATTATGAATGAATAATTAAATAGGGGAAAGAGAGCTGTCATCTTAATTAAATACTCGGAAATTGTTGCTGATAAATAACAAACAAAAAAGCTTGTGCATCAAACACCAGATAATAATATAAAATTTGCATTAGAAACTTTAAGGAGCTCACGAGATATTCTTCTATAGTGTATATATAGAACTATATCTGTTCGTTCCCAGATATGACAATCAAATAAAATTAAACAAACAAGGAACTTAAATGCAGATTTTGTTTCCTAATTTGTCAGGCAAATAGTGAAACAATTGTGTCAGCATTCTGGGGAAAGATCATGATGGTGCATGAGAGTAATGGGTTGGATGCATGCACAATATATCTGCAATATGCTCATCTTTAATTTTTTTTTCTCCAATTGCAATATTATATTGCGTAATATACGGCAAAAACTGTACTTGTTTCAAACATGTAATCAAAGTTTGTAAATATAACGTATGACGCAGTAAATATATCTACAAGTTTGGATGTGATTTTTTTTTTAAATTATACTATGAACCGATTTCACTTTTATATCTTATTTTTTTTTTCAATATATATATATATATATATATACATGTTGCACAAGTGTAGCATAAAACTCATGGAATTCTATGCAAACTGCAGCGGTCACTTGTATTATTGTTCTCTCATTATTTCCACCACATAAATTAAGCAAGTTTGGAAATCAATCAATTATCTCATTTCCACGTGCAAATGTGTTATGATGCTGATGGCCAAAGCAATGCAAGTAATAAAAGTAATTTATAACCTTTTCGGAACATCACCTGAGGAACATTTCGGGCTTTCTTAAATTCCTATACCTATTTTTTTATAGTATTAATGAACCGGGATTAATTTTTAAACTATTTATCAAACTATATTAATTTTACGGTTCATTTCTAGAGCATGCGATCTTACTACGCACGGCGCATTACTGAAATGAAACAAGAAGCTAACGTAGGGCGCATACAGAAAACCAAACTTGCAAAATTTAATTTTCAGAAAAATTTAAACGCAAGGTGCATACAATAAATTGGATCTATAGAGTTTTTTTTTTCCAAATTCTTTTTCTTAAAACATAGGGCGTACACAACAAATTGGATCTACAGAATTATTTTTTCAAAAAAAATTTTCACACAAGGCGCGTATGAGAAATGGAACAAATTCAAAATTGAATTTTTTGTCCAACTACGTGGAGGGCGCATATCACATATGCACCCTCCACAAATTAAATTTGTTTTAATTGATTAAAACTCTATTTTTGGTTTTTAATATTATTTCTAAATTTCATTTTAGTGTATAATGTATTTTTTGTTCTATTTTGATGTGTGATTCAAATCTGAATGCAATGAAATTAAACTAAAAGTTAAAGTTGATTAATTTTTAATTTGCCTAGTTGGAATTATTAGTGAACAAGGTGAAATCAGACCCGAAAATTGACAGATTGTTTCATGAATTTGGTCATATCTCTCTCGTTTCAAATTCAAATGCAACAAAATCGAAGCTGCAAATTACTCTTGACGAATTCTTTATCTGTCTAGTTGGGAATGTTGATAAATGAGGTCAAATAATGCTTCGAAAGTAAGTTTGGAGAAAACATCAACATCAACATTTGAAGTACTATTTGACCTCGTTTATCAACGGTCCCAACTAGATAGATAAAGCACTCATCAAGACTAACTTGCAGCTCCACTTTTATTGCATTTGAATTTGAAATAGAAAAAAATGACCAAATTCATGAAACAAGCGGTCTATTTTCGGGCCCGATTTCATGGTTAATTTGAT
Organism: Chamaecrista fasciculata; assembly: GCA_003254925.1. NCBI lineage: Eukaryota > Viridiplantae > Streptophyta > Magnoliopsida > Fabales > Fabaceae > Chamaecrista > Chamaecrista fasciculata. The sequence continues at coordinate 81,278 of QANZ01005865.1, forward strand.
CTCGTTTACCGATAATTTCAACTGGGCAAATAAATAATTAATCAAATTTAACTTGTAACTTTAATTTCATAGCATTCAGATTTAAATTATGCATCAAAATAAAGCAAAATATACATTATGTACTAAAATGAAATTTAGGAACAATATTAAAAACCAATATAGATTTTTGATCAATTAAACGAATTGCTATTTAATTTGGGTATGCTTCATTTGTGATATGCGCCATCCACAACACAAATTAATAGATCAACAATTGTTTCATTTGTACTATGCGCCTTATGTTTCAATAAAATTTTTGAATGTTCCATTTATTGTTAGCACCATGTGTTGTGAGTGAAAATATTAAATTTTTAAACATTCCAATTAAAGATAGTGCCTTGTATTGGGTAGAAAATTAAATTTTTGAATGATTCATTTGTTGAATGTGCCTTGCGTTCTGTTATTATTCACTTTAACTCATGCGCCCTGTGTATAGAGAGATCAGATGATCAGTGAAAATGACATATTTTGCTGAATAGTTTAAAATGAAATACCTGCCTAATAATACTTCAAAAAAAAAGTATACTTTTTCACTTTTCTCCGAACATTTTCATAAATGGTATACACATGCAATGGCATGACTAATTTAATAAATAAGCATTAAGTATCAGATCATGAATCATTTCTTCCATTAAACTACTAATCTCACGGTTCAATTGCAACATATATATGGTATCAAAAAAGAATTGCAACATATATATGACAGTGCACACATGGGAAGAATTTCATTGTAATAAAACCAATGACGAGAAGGCAAAATTCTTCTATTATCAATACTCTCATTCAATTATTTTTGCCAAATCATTTTTCGCCCTACTAATTACAACAATAATTCATCAGTAAGCATGAGCACTGGATTTTTATTTTTCAGAGGAAAAATTAGGAATCTAATCTTTCTTGACCATTGATTTTATCCGACTCATAGCTATAGCGTGCAACAGCTTCAGTCAACAAGAAAGTATGTATGTGTACATGTCTCAAGTCTCAGCCCCAAATGTCAAAAAAAAGCATGGTTTATAGCTTAGACAATGAAAGAGTCAAATAATACAGTAACCTAATTAGGACTTTTCTTTTTCTAATAGTGGCCAACGAGACACTGTACCAAAGCAACCAAAATAGCCCAAGCACAAATTGAAGCGTGAAGCAGAAAAATGGAAGAAGATGCTTTGTTAGGGTAACAAATCCATCAATTGCTAAAAGAAAGAAGAAAAAATAGAGAGTGGGATGCAGCAAGTATTGCAGCAGCAGGCGCAAGAGAGAGAGAGGGAGAGAGAATCTGACACACACACTAACAAGACAAGTTGCTGTGCAGTGGCCCAGCAAGCATGCACTCACTTTAATAATCAACCATGAAATTAAATAAAAAAATAAAATAAAAGGGGTCATTTCTTTTCTATCTCCCTCTTATTCTTGTTTTCTAGTGATTAAAATCTTAAAAGCTAATTAAACCTTCTTTGAGAGTTGAGAACTTGATTAGAGTTGGGTTTTCTCTGAGATATGCATATCTGAAGCGGTTTAATCCAAAACAGTTAAAGGTTGCAGGAAGATTCCAATCAAGAAAGGCCTCTATATCTTCCTTCCCCACTCTCTCCCTGTCTCTCTCTCTCTCTCTCTAAGGGGGTTGGGTTAGGGTTTCAGAGAGAGATTCAGAAGGGCAATAAGTAAGAAGGGGATTGATGAGAGATGACTAACATGACCTTTGTCGGTTAATCTGCAAGACAAACTCATCACTAATTCTGAGTGGAAACCAACCCATCACTCGTTTTGTTCCTCTCGTAGTTGTTTTTGGTTTCTTATGGGGCTGGATGGGTGGTAGGAAACAACACCCCTCTTGGCCCTTTTAGGCGTCTCACCTTATATTTCCTTCTTTTTTCCTCCCATGCCCCTTTTCTGATAAATTAAGAATTAAGATTGAGATCCCAGATGTCTCTCTTAATCAATGTTTACATACAAAAGTCTTCCCCATGTGTTCTTGTTTCTATCTGCTGGTGCAATAAAGTTTTCCCTACTCTTCAAATCACCACTCTAACTCTCTAATCTAGCTGTGCAGGTGAGTCTGTCTTAGGTTTTCAAGGGACCCAGCTGAATAGCTTCATCTCAATAAATTTTCTACCAGTTTTTTTTTTAACCCTTTTACTTCTTTTGTTTTCTCCTCAATTTAAATTCTCTTATAAAAAATGAGCTTCCTAATCTCCAGTATCACTGTGCAAACAGTTTAATCACTCACTCACTCACGTCTCCCTGAGAATAGGACTGATTAGTGAAATCTAGCACTGAGGAGAAGATGTCAATATCAGAATAAGAAAAGAATATATTTAGGCGTGTCTGCAATTATATCTAGGATTAGGATGAATTAGGGCTGATCAGTCTACACAGGAGGATCCACAACCACAACCACATAATTAAAGCAAAATCACGAAGAGGATGACCATTCTTTAAGAAAAGATTATAGAGCAAATCATAATTTATTAGAATTTAGATCTTGGGCTTCATTAGGAATCAGATTGGATGGAAGCGAGAGTTCTTAATAAGGAAATAGAGATGTCATTACCAACCACCTCGTGTTATAACAATCCTCCGAATAGAGATTCTCCTTCTCCCTCTCCAACTCTAGCCACACCCGTCGTCGTAGGAGAAAGAAGAGATCATCATCTTTATCTTCCTCTGCCATCGAATTCGATTCAGCAATTGCAGAGACCAACGAGCGATCCAGATCCACCAAGCTCATCATCTCCTATTGCAACCACAAGCGTAACAACAATCGCAGTACCGGACGCAACCGGATCAAACCAGAGACCTCCTCCTCCTCTTCCTGCAGTGAGTACAGTTAGGTACAGAGAATGCCTGAAGAATCACGCGGCGAGCATGGGAGGACACGTGGTGGATGGATGTGGCGAGTTCATGCCAAGCGGCGAAGAAGGCACACCACAATCGTTGAGATGCGCGGCATGCGATTGTCACCGCAATTTCCACCGAAAAGAGAACGAAGGCGAATTATTACCGTTGATCAATGTTCCTCCCACATACTACACGCAACCACCTCCCAACAAATCCAGTAACGGCCAAAACAGAATTCTCTCTCCTCATTTTCCTACACCTCCTCCTCTACATCATCATCACCACCATTCCAGATTCTCCGGCGGGATGTTTCCGCCGATGATGGTGGCGTTTGGCGGCGGAGGTAGCGGAGGGGCGGCGGCGGAGTCTTCAAGCGAAGATCTGAATACGTATCAGTATGAAATGAATGTGGTGGGAGGGCAAGGGACGGTGCAGCCACTTTTGTCGTCAGCGAAGAAGAGGTTTAGGACGAAGTTTAATCAGCAGCAAAAGGAAAGGATGATGGAATTTGCAGAGAAATTGGGATGGAGGATACAGAAGCACGACGAGCAAGAGGTACAGCAGTTTTGTAATCAAGTGGGTGTGAAACGCCAGGTTTTCAAGGTTTGGATGCACAATAACAAACAAGCCATGAAGAAGAAGCAAATGTAATGTAAGCTAAGACTACTAGCTATAATAGCCTACACTCCATCCATCTTCTTTAATTTGATTGTGTTTTTTTTTTTCTCCCTTTGTTTCGAGAAAACAGCAAGCAGATTTTATTAAGTGAATAAGTAGATATATTAGATGTGCATACTCAAATAGAGGAGCTATCTATTGGCATTACATATCCCACACCTATTACTTTAATTTCTATTTGACTCATTTTCTCATGTTATTTTTATTTGTTTTCGCCTGATTATCATACTATTATTATTATTATTATTAGAGTAAACTACTTATTGGTCCCTGGATTATTGGCTTACTGACATATTAGTCCCCGAATTTAGGAAATTGACAAATGTTAGAAAAATTCGGGGACCTATTTGACTCGTTAGAAAAATTTGGGGACCTATTTGTCAATTTTCTAAATTCGAGGACCAATCTGTCAGCGAGTCAATAATCCAGGGACCAATTTAGTAGTTTACTCATTATTATTATTATTCTACCAGTAATATTCTTTTTCACACATAAGTTTGAGAAGAAACTAGCATCTGGAGTCTGGACTCTAGAAGATGGAAAGAACTGGAATCAGGAAAAAGGGACGAGAAAATTAAGATGACGACGACGACTTTGGGTAAGTAAGTAATACGTAGTGATCGATGAGCGTGGATGGTACGTTGTAGAGTTGTGTGTAGTTATAAGTTATAATCAAACTGAAAAAAGTGTAGCTAGCTGTGATATTTCATGCATATGGAGCTTCGCTTTTCAATGAAGAGATCGACTTTCCCATCCGACCAATTCCAAAGCAACCCCTTCAATCATGGAAACATGGGTTCGTGGAACCTATTCACTTTGTTGCTAATCGGAGTTTTGTGATTTGAAGAGTGTCTGGGAGGAAAATAAATAGGATTCCACCCAACCACACAAATATTTTGTCCTCTCCTTGGACACCGACACATGAATTAGCAGACAATATTATTTATACCCCGCTCTTTTCTCACCTTGTCTTTTTCAGTTGTTGAGTGTGTTTAATTTGTCTACATGCTCTCTAATTACTCCAACGATCCAACCAGCAGGGAGATATACATCAAAAAAAAAAAAAAAAATCTTCGCGCTACAACTTTACATGTTTTTAGTCCTATTTTTTGAGTGCTGTATATTAATTTCTTGGCCCATGAAAATGGATTTAATGTAGAAAGTTGACTGCTTTTTGTGCTATAATGTTTAAGACGCCAATTCAGTCCCTAAAATTCAACGATACACGCTACCATTGCTGAAATTTGTGATAACGTTTAATAATTTGTTATTTGTAAGCCTTGATGATGGATTTATAGTACTTAAAAGTTACAAACATAGAGACTGAATTATTGGGATCATAATCTACAATATATCTGGTAGTATCATAATCTACAATATAGCTAGTCATGAGCCATAATTCACAGAATAGAATTTACATGACACCCTTGCCCCCAGAGGACAGTACGTGTAATAATAAACAGGATTTATAGTGTTTCTGACATAAAATTAAATAATTCGATCTTGCAAAATCTCATGTCTTCTACATCGATCTAAGCACACTGGTGCAACTGACAAGGCAACGACGAATTAATATTATTAAGATTCTACTGGTCAGACTGAGAATGAAGATATTAGTCTGAGATGGAAAAGTATCATCGATTTTTTTCGTAGAAGAAAAGTATCATCTATCGATCGTTATAATTAACAATATAAAGGTTCACATCCTCACAGCTTGCTACACGCAGTATTAATCAGAATAACAGGAACAAAAAACATTATAAGCGTTACTATATATAAGTTTGTTTTGCTGGTAATGTATAGCCTGTTACTCTATTAGCTAGCTAGGCTGTGAAGAGAAAGCAAACCCTTATGAAAGGGTAACTTCCCGATCCAGCATCTTATACAATATTATCTAGTTTTAATCACATTCATAGTACCTTCATTCTCATCATAGCTCTATAAATTTTTGGGAAGACGTATCCTTTTTATATGTGAATGTGCCTCTCCATGCAGAACTCAAGCTTGTCATCATAGATACAATCAGTAAGTATATACCAGTCAATATACATTCTTACCTCGTATGGAGTGGAAGCAATTTTTAATAATACTAGATACATAGTTCGTGCAATTAAGTTGACTCTAATCATTATATGACACTGAAAATGAATATATTTTAGTATTACCACTAATCGGTGCATTTCAAAAGTTGATATGTCTTATAAAAGTTGCTCTACATCTAATATAAAAGACTCGTAGCTTGCAACTGATATGGCCCACCAACTAATTAAAGAGGACCACTAATCAATCACTTATGAAAAGATACCACTAATAAAAGAGAGGAGATTACCTTTAGTAATCTATCCACCTTTCAAATTAATCATATATTCTTCTTGTTCCGTACGGGGATATATATATAACAATCTAGAAATAACCCATGTTAAAGAAGGGGCCCAATAACCTTAAATTTAAAATATGCACTAACTGTATCAACATTGAATAAGATACAAGAGTATTGTGGGCCGCAAAGCCCCAAACATATATATTATATATATTGAGGAAGCTACCATTCTACATGAAACTATATATTAAAATAACAGATAAAAAGGAACCCTACGTTAGACCATTGTAGGCTTACTTTCTCTTCTTTTTTTCAGGGGAAAGTATATATCTAACAACTTCTTTGCAGTTTGCAACTCCAATATTGAAGAAAAGCCATACTAGAAAACATAACATGGAAGTGAGCAAAATGCTACTAATTGACTCAATTAAGTGTTAAACTAACCATACCGTATATCCCTCATATATAGTTAGCTGTTGCACTTTAATTCTCATCTTAGCTCCAAGCTATTGGTCGTCCTCATCTTAGCTCCAAGATCACCTGTGGCCTGTGAAGCCTTTTCCTTAGCATCCTCGTACATAGCCTTAGCCTTTTCAGTCATGGTCTCCTTTGCAGACACGAATGTCTCACCCACCTTTTGTTTAGCTTGCTCGTAGTATTCTGCTGCTTTCTCTGTTCCATGATCCACTGATTCAGAATGAGACAAAGTTGAAGCTGTGTCTGTAGGCATTCTGATATGCTGATCAACCTCGTTATAGGCCTCGGCAGTTTTGTCATATGCTTTGGTCCTTGCATCATCTTGCTTGTGAGAATCATGGTCGAAAGCTCCTAGACGAATGAATCAGAGGAAATATGTAAACAAACTATTGAGAGAAATGGAAAAATGAGGGAAATACTCAGATGGATTTCATTGATGTAACGTACAAGTGTGTAACCTAGCCTTAACTTCTAACATTTGGTCAAGGCTTAAACTAATTTCTAACTGAAATAATAAACTGTCTAAAACTGAAATTAACAAACTACTCTGTCTTCAAAATATATATCTTTGCTTAAAGAGGATGCCACTATGGCAATATCAAATTGAGAGCTTCATAGAATACAGAGGACTAAAAGTTTTTACCCGAGGCAACGTCTCCAGCTGCATTCTCCTTGTCTCTGAAACAAGGGAAAAAAAATTGCAAATTAACTGAGAATCTGAATGTTGAGGTTTGGGTATGCTAGAAACGACTAAGTTACGAAGTAGTCCATAAATCAAATACTAGTCAAGTATAACTAAAATTGGTAGCATCATCATCATTCATCAGTATTCACATCGGAGAATTTATTCAGAATTCATCATCGATAACCTGATCTATAAAATAACGACATGTTTTTCTAACATCCATAGATAGTTTCAAGGGATGCATTATAATTCTTACAAGACTAAGATCTTTACATCACACTCTGCTTACTGCCTTACTCCCACACCCCTTCGGTTCTTGTTTGAATTTAGGCAAAAATCCTGGACTACAAATTAAAGGATTGGTAATAACTTGTATCTTTAGAATAATATAATATGCCCCTCCTTGACTACAAAAATCCTGGACTTCGAATTTAGCCTGCTGATATTGTAATACAGTAACTTATGCATTAGAAGAGGAATCAGTGATAGATCGGGATTCGGGATATACATGAGAGAACTTAATTAGAACATGAATGTGAGAAATTAGAGACATGAAATTCTGAAGGGAAAGCAAATAAAAAATGAAAGGAAGAAGAAAACTTACTGGCTACATTTGCCAGAAAGGGAATCAGCGATACATTGGGCTTTTTCTCGAGCGTAGAGCATGGTCTCTTCACAACCACGCTCGATTTCCTCTTCTCTGGCTTTGTCCACGTCAGCAGCATCCTCACCCCAAGAAGTGCAAATTCCCACGCACACGGCGAGCCATAATATCGTCAACAAGAAAGCCTTTGTGCTTGCCATCTTCGATCTTCTTCTTCTTCAGAGTGAAACAAAACTCGTGTTTGGATCTCCTTTGAACTTTATGTGAGGGAGAATGAATGACGTTAGGTTGTTATGTTACGGAGAGAGTAGTCACGTGGCGCCGAGGGGGAACGTGGCGGAATTCAGGGGGGCTGTGAAGCCAGGTTTCAGCCACGTGTCGAGCAGGCATCGAATGTGTGACCGCATGGCCCGCGTGACGATCAATCTCAGTGCCTTCAAACGGGTCAAGAGGCTCTATCATCGATTATTGCCAAAAGTAACCAAAAGAAAAAGCTTCACGTGTCGCTTAATTTGTTCCTTCCAACCCTCCAAATCCATTACAAATACCCATGTCTGTCCTGGGCTTTTTAACAAAAACAAAATTCATAGCTATTTGCCTTATTTTTGCTCTGTATCAAATGACCAAGGATTAACGAGTTCTAAATAAATTTCATAGCTTTTAGACTTAACAATCAAAATTATTTGGACATTATAATGGATATTACACAAATGGATGGTAAGAAACAATTGCCATATTCGAGAACATAAAGATATTACATTTTGTATCGAAACACTACGGAAACTCAACATAAATCAACTGACAGGTACCCATATCAAATACTAGTCTCGGACACCGCAATTTTCAGAATTTCTTATAATGGATATTTCACAAGTCACAACTCAATAGTTTATGAAAAACTATTGTTAATTATAAATGGGGAAAATGTCACCGACTTCTATGCCTCTCGGCCAAGTTTCTAAGCTCAATACCATCAATTCCTCCAAATTTTCAAAAATGTCACCACCACAACTCTACCATTTTCTGAAATATCCTGTAATATTTGACTACAAAATGAATGCGATTGGATTCTCTAAAAACGATTCTGCTTCATCGGTCTAGTACACCGACACAGAATTCAACCAAGAATCAAAATGTAAGAGCAAGAATTCCCAGAGTTCAAACTGGAGCTTCAGAGAGCTGCTTCTTACTAAGATGAAGCAAAGTTACTACATTTCGTCAGGCAAAAAACCACCTTCCGCTGCAAGTTTTATTCGTTGATAATGTTCTCCCACCTTGTAATCTACAATTTCTCTAAACAATTGGGAATCCAAGGTGCAATCTGGGCGTCCATACACAGCTGCTTGGACGCTGGCCATGAGTTTGGCCATCTCGCGGCCGGAGAATCCCTCCGTCTTCTTCGCAGCCTCTCTAAGGACATCTTCAGATATATCTTTCATGGTAATTTTTTGGGGTTGCTTCCTAAGTAGGAAGCCCCGCGTTGATGAACTGTCATTGTCTTCACTGAGGTATTTGTTCAAATAGAGCTTCAATAGTTCATAACGTTCTTCCTCTCCGGGAAGTGGGAATTCGATCACTTCATCAATGCGATCAGTAACTGCACTGTCAAGATCACCCGGTCTGTTGGTGGCAAGGACAAGTACTATGTCTCTTGACTGATCACCAGTTCTGAAGAGCAATGCGTTTAGAGCACTTCGTTGAGCTTCGCTCATATGAGTGCTATTGCGCCTGCATGGGGTCAATTATAAACATTAAAAAGATTTTATAACAGAAGTATAATTATTATCCAATTTGACACATGGATTGTATCCGCAACATGTAGGAACACTTTGAATTTGTAAAACAGAGAGATACTCAAAACCGGTTGTTTGATCACTAATACATTTATTTTGGTGTCTGGATAAGAGATGATATAGATAGTTTGGTCTGCTGAACACCAGGTTCTTAAGAATTAATCCACATCATATCTAAACCATTATCAACTGAATAAAAGCATAAAGGCCATCAGTGTACTGTGGACCATTCACTGTTTTAAAATAATTCTCATATTTTGCATCTCTGAGAAGAATTGGCTATCCAGATTCAAAGACAAATCCATTTTGTTTATAAACAATTTTCATTTGAGAATCAAAGTCTCCTAAATGCTGTTGACCTCCAAAAAGACTTACTCGCAAAGGAAAGCATCAGCCTCATCAATGAAAAGCAGTAAGCCTTTTCTAGATTTCTTGGCCCAATCAAATATCTCATGGATTTTAGTAACAGCTTGTGGACCCAGGGGTGCAACATCTCCTCCAGTCATCATGGCATAATCTAAACCCTGCACAGCAAAACTCATGAAATAAGTAGTAGTTTAAGAAACTTTGACCATTTCCAAAGTTTTCAGAATAGGGCTGAAATGTCAAATCTAAACAACTTCCATGCAACCTACAGAAGCAAAAATATAATAAAATACTAGCTAAAGAAGAAAAGTTTTGGAAAAAATTCATCATTACCGATTTTCTAGCTATTTCCCTCGCAACCATGGTTTTGCCAGTTCCAGGAGGGCCATAAAAAAGCATGTTACGGAATGGTGCCTGGTGGGTTTTTGTATTTGATGTAGCCCGTGCAAGATGTTCTATTCTTCTCTTCAGTGAGGGATGGAGTACTACATTTCCAAGGCCATTTTTATTCTCCAAAGGTTTTTCTGCCTTGGCTCCACTATAATTTTTAACTTTGTTTTTGGCTTGATATATGATACTTGACCCTGGAAATTTTGCAATGGATGATTCCCGGATTAATGATGGCTGCCCCAAAATCCGATTAATATAGCCCCATGTCACTTTAGCGCCTTCTCTGAAAATAGAAGTTTAAGAAAAAAAAAAAATCAGATCCACTTACAACTCTGATAGATTATAGATTTTACGGCTTAAGACTGCAACTATGATGCAGAGGAAGGCTGTTATTGAATTATATGAACACAATCATGTTTCTAAAAGTTCTAATGTTAACCTCCCTCTCCTCTTGGGCAGTTAGTAAGGAACTAGAAGTTCAACCTCTCCAACTGCATATGATCGCTAGTCAATGTGGGGCTAATTATTCTTTGTTCTCCATCCGATCAAACAGATTTCAGGATTACCAATGAGAATTTTCGGAACAAAGCAACAGATTTCATTTAAAAGAGAAGAGTCTGGAAGGAGGTATAAATTCTATATGCTTTAAAGAAAATTTCATGTATAAATTAGAAGTAATGAGCGAGTACAAATTTCAAAATCCTCAAAGAAAATAAATGTGATAAAATTTCAACTTCGGTCATTTTTAAGAAGTCTAAACAAATAAAGTGAAATTGTGGTTACAAGAAAGATGATCACATACAGACACAGTTATATTATATGTATAAAAAGGTTTTACGGAAGATCATGGTTAAAAATTGATGCCCAAACAATTAAGGAATGTGATGCCCATTCAATGGAGAAGAATATTCCCATTGTTCTATTTTCCCAATAAAGAAACTTTTGTGTAAATGACTGTCAATTCCATAATTTGCCAAAATTTGTCTAAAGACAAAGATATCACAAAGCTGGCTGTACACGCTAAACAGGATTGTATCAATCAAATATGGATATGCAATCTAAGCAATCATCTTACAAGCAACACAGGGAGACATATTCAGTGTGGTAACTTCACTTGATCTTCCTAAGTGTGTTCATATGATGGATCAATGATGCAGTCAATCCTACCACTTCCACAAAACTCATTGTAAGGATTAATGACATTGAGAAACATTAAAATAGCCATGCATAAAAGGATTTTATATGCTTATGAAACCAGATCAAAGTTTGGTACAAAGTATATAAATCCCACTGCCAACTTAACTTCTAAAATTTGCAATGATGTTACTCAAGTCAAATGAAACAAGAAAAGCAACACACTTACCTAGTTGTATATACTCCTGCTGCTAATGCTGTGGCTCCTCCAACGGTCATTAGCAATTTGTCCCTATCAGTCAACAGGGCCCTCAAACCACCTGCATATTGCAAGGTGACAAATGATAGCTATATCAGCAAATTCTTAATCTAACACAATATGAAGGACTATGTAGAATTTATCTTCCATCAATGAAGGTGCATATGGTTGATAAATACACGTGAAGCTACAACAACCAGAAAGAAGGCTTCATTTCGGATGGAAGCATACCAAGCCAAAATCATTGTACCTCAAGTGACAACGAGATGCAGTAAATACAAATTATGCCTAAAGTAATCAACACAATGATGTCAATACATATACATGTGCAGGCTAGTCTTATGTATTTTAGAGAACAATTTTGCCATAATGAATTTGCCTAGAAAATTTAACCCCGCAGAGAAAAACCACAGCAGCCAACTTTCAGAATAAAGAAACTCATAATTCATAAATAAGCCAAAAGTAGCTTGTGGGGTCAATACACATGCTAGCCACTAGCCAGTTGCACACCTTCAATATGACTAAAGGTTGTATTGATTGCAGCAAGCCATTTATCTCTTTCACCCTGCATCCGTTCTATAAGCATTCTCCTTTTATGCTCCTCAGTGAGTTTTGCTTCGTGGGCTCGGCCCTCTGCCTCTGCCATGGCCTTAACTCTAATGGTTTCCCTTTCTATTTCAGCTCTCTCTCTCTCAGTTTGACGCTGCTGAGCTTGAATTTGTTCTTCAGTAGCTCGCCTAGCCTGTTCTTTTCTAGCAGAAGACTGCTCTTGCATCTTCACCAATTCAACATTATGATGCCTCTGAGCTTCATGATCTGTCTGCAAATGACAAAACTACATATAGTTCACATTTAAAATAAAAGGAGAATTTTGTACCTACAGACTTGTAAATTCCAATCAACAAAAAACTGCCAAGACTTTAAAATTTCAAAAAAAAAAAAATGAAGGTGTATTTATTCTTTCAGCAGCCTGCACCTGCATTCTTTTCCTTGCCAATTCATCTTCATATCGTAGCACCTGGGCCTGCCTCTGTGCTTGCTCTTGTATAAGATTCCGTTGTTCTTCAGCCAGTTTGCGCTGCCTGTCCTGCAATCGAAATTAATTTGGCAAAAGTGAACATGCTAGGAAGTAAAAACCAATGAAACTCGAAACGATAATTCTCAATGAGATAGATCCTAAGAAGCACAGATACTTCCAAAACCCCTTATTATCCATATAATGGTAGTTTTAGATAGTCTATTGGAAAAGGCAATTATAGAACAAATGTAATATTACACTACACTGCTACTTAATTAGGTATTGCTGCCATAAGGCATCCTAATTTTTCAAGGACTGCAGTAGCTAGGTGACTGCATCTTTTGCCTATGCCCTATGTCACATAAGCAAAGCTTCTTATCTTAGGCAACCAAGTAACTTCTAAGTTCCAGAAAAGAGAACTTCACTGAAATAGTTGTAACACACTTATCATGGACAGATTGTACATTGAACGATGAATGAGAAACATGAGCCATGAGTCCATGAGTAATTTCTTGTTATAAACTTATTGATATTGAAGATCCGTAGACACACTTTTCATTAAGCACTTACAATATCAACTTGAGACTGAATTAATTCATAATGAACTTTCTCAGCATCTAACTCAGCAAGGCGTGTTTGTTCCTGCTTTCTCATCAGATCAAACACCTGAAAGTATAAACAAGATATGAGGAAGTCCCATTATTCGCAATGTAAACAAATAAAAGACGAAGAAGCATTATCTCTCATTTAGCTCACAAGCCCTTTGGCAGGTGAACAAGGGAAGCCCTGCGTGTTGTACCGATTTATAATCTTTTTAAAAATAATGGGTAAAAAAATATTGAATCGGAATGTCGAAAGTTCAGCATGAAAACAAAATCAAGTAGGCAAAGTATTAATGGTATCAATTTTTGAACATATCCGAAGGGAATCCATATTGTAAATTTTTTTTTCTTTTGTCCATTTCCTTCTGTTTGCCTATGATATCAAAATAAATCAGATTGAATTCCAGTACTAAAGAGAAAACCTGCTTAGCATAGGGAGAACTATTGATTTCTCGGAGAGCCTTTGCACCTTTTTCTAATGCTTCTGGATCAAAACCTGATTTTTTGGGGTCATCGGCAGCTTGAGATTCTGACTTGGTATCAGAACTCTGGTCTGCCTGGGGAGATGGATTAGACGATGGTGAAGACGAGAAGAAAGGGAAACGAAAGGGTGAGTCAGCATAAGCCTTGTTGGAGAGCGTGGACGTAGCAGCCACCGCTGCTGCCATGGCTACGCATGGCGAAATTCTTGCGGCAGCCATGGCTGAAAATGTGCCTTCGATAATTGATAAAAATAAAATTATTTCATGTAAAATGCATTCTGAAGGTCAGTGGACTAGTCTCATGTGTTTCGTCTGGAACGAGAGTTTTCCGAGTGGCGCCAGCATAAACCCTCGGCTAGGGTTTAAACGGAAAATGAAAGTTGAACAGAAACTTCTTGAGTCTTGACTCTTGCGTGGAGAGCAATTCTATTTCTAAAGCACCAAACGACAGCCGTTTCTTGCCCAACAATGCAATGCATGTAAAACGACTAGCCGACTTATATACTGTGTTCTTTTGGGTTAAAGCCTTTTTTTTTGGAACGAGGGTTAAAGATTTTTTTTTTTTTTGGTCAGAGGTTAAAGATTTATAGGTGACTTTGATGAGATGATGATATGCGATGATGGGCCGATAGTTTTGTTTTGTTTAATGGCCTCTATTGGGCTTTGTTCTTCCTTAATAAATATAGTTCCTTAAAAACTGTATTTCTTCCTTAATATTGGATATATATATATATATATATATATTTTTGCCAATCTTGGGCCCAGTTCGCTTGCGTTTTTTTCCTGATCAAATTATAATCATAATTTTTTTATAATCAAACACACTTAATTACACTTATACCCCTATATATATACCTATAATTACCTATACTCTAATACAATCAATCACTCATCACAAGGGTAAAATGGTCAATTATCTCAATATGGGGCCAGTTTGTAAACATTCATTCTTGTGTTGGGCTAACTAGTTATTTTTCCCAAATAGTTTAGGATTGAAATTCATATTTTGGCCATTGTTTTCCCCTCTCTCTCCATCTCTCGTCGTCCCTCCGTTCATGTTGAATGTCGTCGCCGCCACCTCCTCTTGGCTTCGCAACCACCGGATTCGCTACGTCTTTCTCTTCCTCTTCTCCCCTCTCATCCTCTGCATCCTCTTCGCCGCCCTCCCTTTCCTTTGCTTCCTAGATCTCTGCATTCACCGCCGTCTCTAATAAAAACTCTTCTGCAGTTTCGGCGACGACGGGCGGCTCCGATTGTGCGAGGAGAGAGAGAGAGACGAGTCTAGAGAGGCAATGAGGATGAGAGAAAATGTTTACTGTCACTAGTTTTAAATATATAGATTTGAATTTGTAAGATTCATTTTCAATCATTATAAAAAAATTTCAGGAACAGAGAAGTCTTAAAATTAATTAGTTTCATCATTAATTTATGTGCAGCCTGCGAGGACCGGTGAATTGAACAACGATGGTCGAGCTTCGACGGTGGATGAACTCGAACAACTGACGACTATGAAGGACGACGAATGACGGATGAGATAGTGAAAATGGAAGAGGAAGAGAACAACGGTGACGGCAGAAGAACAAGAAGAGGAAGAGACGGTGGTTGGAGACGATAATGGCGACAAAGAGGTGGTGGCTGACAGAAAAAGGGAGCAGCAGCAATGACTCGAGAGAGACAAGAGAGAGGGGATGAATGAAAAGTTTTTGCTAAATTGAATAGTTTTTTCGGGTCCGGAGTGGTTTTTTCATTCTCGCTCATCTTGTGCGAAACGGTGGACCATTTTATTCGGTGGTCCATCGAATGTCGGGGCCTGATTCGAAAAAATGCTACACTTTAGTCCTTATTGGTCGACCATTTCATAGGCAAAATTAGTTCGGTGGACCAAACAAAATAATCACCTCTAAAGTTGCACATGCTTATAATCATATTTTCACGCTTTCCAAGGCAAACAGTGACATAATTTGATTTTTCTATAAGCAACAATCACATCTAAACACACTTTGATTAATCAAATCACATCTTACTTTTTCCTACTTTTTCCAATTTTTTCTTCCATTTCTACCCCTATACAATTTATCAATTTCCTTACCCTTCTATCTACCAACCACAATCATTACATACCCATTTCAATAATTTCACACCAAATAATCAATTTTCATCCAAACACCAATACACAAATAATCAACTTTGATTATAATCAGAGCAGATTTTATTATAAGCGCAAACGAACTAACCCTTAATATTGGATATATGACCTCCGTGTATTTTGACAAAAAAAACATCCGTGTATTTTATATAATAATTTTTAAAAAAAAAAAAATAATAAGTCATAACTATACATCTACAGTAATTTAGTAAATTAAAAAGAAACATTTTGATGAGTTATTTCATTAAATAAATAGGTGCCTTACAACTTTTTTTTTTGGCCAAAACCTTACAACTTATTGGTTTAGGCACATTGATGTGTTTTTAATTTCCTTCATCATGATTGATGATGGGTAGTATGAGTCAATAAGTCCAACAAGTTAGTATAATACAGTCTTGTAT